>APFE030873017.1:0-20449 GCA_000404065.3 Pinus taeda
TCCAGGTCCTCCTGGATTGATCATCAATGAATAAAACATAGTACTCATATCCACTCAAGGAAACATGAGACATCCGACTGCTCACATCAGAATGAATCAAATCAAGTATCCCAGTCGCTTTGCTGTCACTGCTAGAAAAAGGGGATTTGGCAAACTTGCCCATAGCACATCCTCTACAAGTATCAAAGTGATCAGTACTGAAATCTGGCATACCTGTAGTGATCTCCCGTAAGGTCCTCAAGGCTCCATGATGCATATGTCCCATCCTGCGGTGCCAAATCTCACACTGCCCAGAACTGCTAGCTCTGCTGTCGGTACTACTACTCAATGCCAAAAGGGGCTGGAATGCAAACCTGTACACCTTTGCATGGCGTACACCTATCACTCTAGCTGACTCAGCTGGAGCGCCCCTGGGATACATCAACACCTGTCCTCCCCTGAACAGTACCTCATATCCTCTGTCCTGTAAAGCTGAGACAGATATGAGGTTCTTCCTCATCCCTGGCACATAAAGAACCTCTGTCACTTTCAAGGGAGGTTTGGACTCCCTATGAAATGTCAGTGTCCCCACCCCGACTGCTATAACAACTCTGTCATCACCGAGTACTACCTCAATATCAGTGCCACTCTCTGAAAGCTCCAAGAAGTACTCACGGACTCCTGTCATATGACGTGAAGCCCCACTGTCTACATACCAGATACCTGTAGATGCTCCGCTAATCGAGGGAAAAGCCTGCTCCCTCTGAACCTGTATGGCAGGTGATCCTGCACTAGAGGACTCACACGTAGTGAACGCAAACTCCCGGTCAAAACGACCTGCAAAGTCCTCAATCTCTGCTGAAGCTGCCAAACTCTGGTCCTTCCCCTTCTTCTTCTTCTTCTCCGAACACACAACTGCATAGTGTCCCATCTTTTGACAATTCCAACACTTCACCTTGGAATAGTCCTTCTGTGTGTTTACCTGTTTACCTTTACCTTTGCCTTTCTTTCCTCCTGCCACCAGTGCTACATCCTCATCCTGCTCAACTGGCTTGGCTGCCCCAAGCTGACCTTTCCTGATCTCTGTCTGAATGCAATCATCCCAAAACCTCTCCCATGTGGGAAGGGTCTCACGTGCACAAACCCCATCAGCAAAGTTCATCCATGAACGGGGGAGACCATTTACCGCAATCCGCACCAACTCAGTGGGTGGAATGGCCTCTCCAATCGCTGCCAACTCATCTCTCACATTAGTAATCTTAGTGAGATATCCAGCTGCACTATCATTACCCATCTTAATGTTCTTCAGCTTCTCCTTCAAGACCATTTTCCGGTTCTCATTGATACTCTGATAGAGATTGGACAATGTTGTCCACATCTCATGGGCATTGCTCTTACCTCTCACATGAGGAATGCAATGGTCTTTGATTCCATCTAGAATCAGCCTCTTACCCTTGTTGTTCTTTTTATTATAAATAGCCAACTGAGTAGCATCAGTAGGCACAACAACAAGGGTCTGAGTGGTATGCATCATAATATCCCAGACTTCTGCCTCCTCAAAGATACTCTGCATTCTCTCCTTCCAAACTCTGTAATTTGTATGCCCATCCAACCTATCCTCCACCCTCAATCCCAATGACATCCTGCTCTCCTAAAACTGAAAAATAGCACTGCTGTAGTAAAGATAAAACCTGTTGTTTATGAAAAATCAGTTTGCTGGAATTTTCTGAGTGAAAAATCAGCAGCTGTAATTTTTCTCTTTTGCTGTCTCAAACTGCCCTTCAGCACTCAAGCTCTGATACCATGTTAAAATTTTTGTTTTCCCACCCCGGTTTTCAGTTTCTCCTTATTTCTCCCATGTAGTTAAATGCCCTTTCCCATAAACATACATTCAACAGGCTGGAAAAAATAAATTTGCTGAAAACACAAATTCTGGAAAATTTACAGAATGCTGGAAATCAGCAGTAATAAACAGCCATTAAAACACATTAAAACACTGATATTTTTGGTCAACGTGACCCTGGAAAAACCCCCTACAACTCTTGGGGAAAATCAGTTTGAGAGCTCTTCTTTATTTCTGAAAAAATGTCTTTTTACAACAAGAAAATTTCAGCAAAAATTACTGCAAAATAATTTTTTCAGCAAGCAAACTTATCCATTTTTAGCCCAACGGACCACCTGGAAACTGTCTTTCTGTTGTTCTGATTTTGCTAAAGAGCTGCCTGGTATGTGTGCCAAACTGCTGCCTCTTTCTCCTTCTTGTCCAGAAATCTCCCTTGCTCTCTTGCTCTCCTTCTCCCAATCTGCTCATGAAAAAATGAATGATCTTTTCCTCCTTTCCTCCTTTAATATAACTCCAAGTGACTTTTGGGTGATTCAAATCCAATGGCTGAAATAGATTGAGATCTAGGGCTGAGATTAAATGCTCATTTAAATCTCACTTTTTATTTTTTAATTCAACCCACTTTAATAAAGACCCACTTAGTCATTTATGTCCAAAGTCACTTTTCCTTTCTAATTTTACATTGACTTTATTAAAGTCACTTTAAAATTAGACTTTAGTAACTTTATCACTTAAAGTCACTTTTAAATTAGATTTTAACTTTATAAAAAAATTATAAAGTCACTTTAGGAGAAAAATTAAAATCTTTTGGACACTTTTCCCTAGGCCAATGATCAAAGCCTAAGGGAACCACCTGTCCTCCGGTACCAAATTTCAACACTCCTTTCAGGAACAATGGAACTATAGACCCATCACTAATAAATCTTATTATGAGCTTATATCAAATCCAAATCAAAACTCCTCTAAGCACTTCTCCTTGAAACATCTGGCTAGTTTCCTTTTAAATAAATTTTTTACACCTACATCACTCATATATCTTATGGAAATCAAATTTTTGGCCAATGCTATGATGCATTAAATACTAAGAAGTTTTCTAGTCCTTCCACCCATGATCTTCAACTAGAATTTTCCTCATCTCTTGATTCTATATGTTGAGTCAACTCCCAGAAATACATCACTACCACCATATCCTTCATAGTAATAAAACTACTCATTATATGTATGTGTAATTTAAGAATCCAAGTGCATGTCGCCTCTTTCATCTTAGGTTTGTTTTCCTTTTCTCCCAAAGAGACTCATCATATCCCTTCCCATTACAGAAATTTTGAGGTAAAAGATAGGCCTCAAAACAAAAATGTACAACCAAAATCACATTTATAAGAACCAATAGGATTCAAGATGTTGATATCAACCATGGTGTATGATTCACCATTTTTGAAGTAAAAAGGTAGAAAAGATTAAAAAAAAAAATCTACTTTTTCCACTCATATTTTCAACTTATCCCCTTATAGTTTTCTCACTCACGCAGAATTTAATTCCTCATGAATACCCATTTTGCATACTTTCAATGAACCCTGTTACATAAAAATGAGAAATACATGAAAATCGTGATTGTAATTAGGATTTTTCATGTATTTCTCATTGTTATGTAGCATGGTCCATCAAAATATGGAACATGGATACTCCTTGGATGAGGAATTAAATTCCACATCTAATGAGTTCTCCCGCTTGAAATTTGAGTAAAATCATAGGGAGATAACTTGAAAATACATGTTGAAAAAATAATTTTCCTTTCTTCCATCTAAAAATTGATGATGTAATCTAATCTTATTTTATTATATCCACTGTTATTTTATAATATTCTTGGGAGGCCAATTTCAAACCTCAAAATTTATCTAATTCCTTTCTCAATAATTTATATTTTCATTATTTATTGTATTGTCCTTCTTTGCTACATCTCCAACATATATTAATGACTTATTTTGGATATTTATATCTTCATTTAGAGAAAGAACCCATTTTGCATACTTTAAATGGACCTTGTTACATAAAAATGAGAAATACATGAAAATCGTGATTGTAATTAGGATTTTTCATGTATTTCTCATTGTTATGTAGCATGGTCCATCAAAATATGGAACATGGATACTCCTTGGATGAGGAATTAAATTCCACATCTAATGAGTTCTCCCACTTGAAATTTGAGAAAATAATTCCACATCTAATGAGTTCTCCCACTTGAAGTTTGAGTAAAATCATAAGGAGATAACTTGAAAATACATGTTGAAAAAATAATTTTCCTTCCTTTCGTCTAAAAATTGATGATGTAATCTATTCTTATTTTATTATATCCACTATTATTTTATAATATTCTTGGGAGGCCAATTTTAAACCTCAAAAATTATCTAAATCCTTTCTCAATAATTTATATTTTCATTATTTATTGTATTGTCCTTCTTTGCTACACCTCCAACATATATTAATGATTTATTTTGCATATTTATATCTTCATTTGGAGAAAGATCTCCCATTTAAGTACTTGTTTTGATTTCTATTCTAAAAGAATCCTCTTAGGCAAGACATCTATGTTTTGATCTTCCATATTTTTCCATCTCATCTCCTCTAATAACATGGATGAGGTTATATTTTCAAAAAATAAAGTTGTTGCATTACTACATATCGTAACAAGCAAACTATCCAAGAAGTATAGTAAATAACAAAAAAAGAAAAAAAAACAGATACATTTCTCTTCATCTGAAATCTTAATAGCAATAGATAATAACAACTTTACCAAAATATTGAAGGAATATAAAGTTTTTGCATTACTACCTATGGTAACAAGCAAACTATCTAAGAAGTATAGTAAATAACAAAAAAAACAGAAACATTTCTCTTCATTTGAAATCTTAATAGCAATAGATAATAACAACTTTACCAAAATATTGAAGGAATTTAGACGGTCTATCATTGAGTCTCCATCCTTCATCCCTAGGTTATACATTTCTTTTCATCATAACAATATTTTCACAACGGAAAAATATTGATACAAAGTCCCTAACATGTTCCACAATGCTTCCCTTATAGATTATGCTAAAACATTAAGGAAACCAAGATATAAGAGACAAAATCATATCATGATATTTTCCTTATAACACAACTTGGTTTAGTCTTCTATCAACATCCTTATCAATTCAGTAAAAAATGATCCACTAATATTTGTCCACCAACCAATATTAAATTTTGATCTTCCAACTCAATACTCTCTCCATTAAAATTTTGAATCTCTATATTTGAACTACATTCCATTTCCTTTCATCAAAAGAATCACTTACATATATTTCCCAACTTAACTAGGTTTACCAGAGGTAGAGGTCCGAGAAAAACCCCTAAGCCATAAAGGCTTCCATTTGAAATTAAATCTACTATGATACCAAATGTGTATTTTAACCATATATAATTAATTTATATGAACATATTATAAATCAAACAAAAAAAATGCAATGGAAAAGACACACATTAACATAGATACTTTATAATGAAAACCCAAACTAGGGAAACAAGCAATATTTTTCCACATATCCTTCTATTAGGGATATATATATATATAATATATATATATAGTGGCATACATAAAATGTAAATAAATTTATCATGGATTATAAGATAACCATATTTCATTAAACAAAACTACAAAACCATAAAAAAAAACCACCACACACCATAAACCCCTATGCAATGGAGCATTTACACCCCTGAAAACCCCATAATAAAGGGGGATTCATGCCCCCTACAAACCCCTTGACTAAGGGGGATTCACCCCCTTGTGACCACCATGTTATGTCCAATGCAACATAGAGCATGTAAAGATAGTCATGCAAAGAACATAACACAACCAATATAATGGTTGTGTGTTACTTCTTATGATATTTCCATGTTGTTATGGGAGGATCATGAAAAAACAAATATGGTAGAATTTTTGCAAGTATCATTGTTGTTGAAATTGAGAGGATGATGAGAATTATGGCATAAGCAATAAAAAAGGATATATGCATATGTGATAAAAGAATAATGGTTGATCTATACTTAGATGGGGAGGTAGGGAATTTATAGGGAGAGTAATATATCGATATTCCATCAAGGTGGAAGGATCACAATTTACTACTAGAAGAGTATAGAAGAGTTGAATTCAAACCATTTGAGACTACTAGATGTGAGGTAGAACTGAAAGAGGAAGGTATTTTTGTTATACATCTTGTTGTGTCGGAACATTAGAAGGAAGACATGTTGGAAGAGATGAGATTTATTAGGTTTCATCATATTTAAATGTTTGGTAGGAATTTCAATGGTAATCTTATAAATCATTTTAGTGTTGCTAATTTTGTAAGTAACCAAGGGAGATACTTTGAATTAAGTGGTTTCTTCAAAAGGCCCTACAACAATCAGGACTACAAAATGTTTGTTGATAACAAATGAGTTTTAACTTATTTTACCAAGTCCAATTAATAAATTGAGTGGTAAGGAGTTGTGGGAAATTAAATAGGAGCTAAAAATCCATTGAAAATCATATCCTTTTCGTCACAATTGTTAAAGATTATATTGACATGTTGATATTTAACATAACAATTTTGAGTAAATATTAAACTTAGAGAGGTGGAAGAAATTTCATTTTCCATTAAGAGTAGTGAACCATATCATATAATAGAGTTTAGATGATGGGTCACTCCTTTGTTGGGGAGAAAGGGTCAAAGGTTGGTATATCTCAAGATAATCAAGGGGTTTTCTAAATATGTATAGAGATATAGATTTGGCTTATCACTAAAGAATATTCATTATATACAACATGATTTTGAGTCTTACAATGGTGGCACTAACATATGGGATAAGATGAGGATATTCCAATATTATTAGGTTAGTAATGAACCTTATGTAAGTAGAACTAGGATGTAGATAAGGGTTAGCTATATGTATGGGATTATAGGAATAAATGAAATGAGAGAGATTTTATGATTTATATTTAATAGCAAGATTATAAATAAATGCTTAGTCTATGGAGGTTTTCTCCAATAGTTACACTTAAATATGAAAAAGTACATGGAACAAAAATAGATTTAAGGAAAATTAACTCTTTAAAATCCTTAATCTATAGTTGAAGCTTGAGATTGGTAGTTGTTGTATAATCTAAATTGGGCCTTGGCCTACATACAACTACATACACATAAATTTGAAAAACAACCCAAAGGATAAAAACATATTTTAATTTTTTTAAATCATCTAACCTTCATTTTTCATTATTATCTCATTCATCATTGCATTCAAAGTATATTTCTGAATATGAAGAGTTAGATTTCTATTAAGCTTAGGAAAATACTTCTTGGTGGATTTCCACTAAGAGAAGAATTCTTTCATAGTAATTTTCTAGTATAATTTAAATTATATTAATAGATTGTGGATGCTCTCTAAACCACTATTATGCATTTGTTCAACATACATAGGAAATAAAATTCTAGTATACAACTAGAAGGTACGAGGAAACCAATTATTTTGATGTAGTTCTTATATAAGTGAATTGTCCATTCTTGGACAATGGGATAGAGAGAGTATCCTTCCTCTTTTGATTAGGGATTATTGTAAGCAGCCACTATTTGAGAGAGATGATAGTATATTAATCAAATATAGGCTAGAATATATGACTATTGAAAAATAAATGAATCTTTATGCTGAAGAGCTAGTTAGGCAGGATGAAAATAAAGTTAATTTACCACACATTTAATTGGTTTGGAGGGTGTCCTTCAAAACCCATAAAAATTTCTTTTTGTAACAGCCCTGGTTAAAAATTCATGTAAAATATATATAAGACCATGGTTGATGGGACACGTATTCCAGGATAAATGTTGGGCAAAACATCCTAGTGGATGTTCATTTTGATTATTATGGCTCAAGGAAACTAACGAAGGCAATGGAAAAGGCTTTTGAAAGGAAAAATAGAATTTTTGGCACATTTATTTATGAAAATCATGGAAAATAGGAGAAAAGGGAGGTGAAAAGTCATAGGTTGCATGAGGAGAAAATTGAAGGAAAATAATGGAAATTGAAGAAAATAGAGGCCTCATTTATAAAAAGGCTTCTGAGGATTGGTTGGCAATATTTTGCCCAGTTTTGGAGCTCTCTCATTATTCTCTCTCTCTCTCTCTCTCTCTCATACTCTTGGACATGTATATTTTTCTTGGAGCACTTGGCATTGGAGCAAGAAAGGAAAAAAATGGAAAGAATAAGGAATGAGCAAGCAAGGAAGAGAAGGATCAAGTAGCTATAATAGGATCCTTTGTAGGTATTGATTTGCATGTGTGACTTCCTTGCTATATTTGACATGTATGGTATTTCAAGTGGTTCTCATCTATCATGGCATGGGTTTTTCTAGGTGTGACAATGTTTTCATCCTAGCCTTTCCATTTTGAGATAGCCTTGATGCGATAGTTTCTCGTACTTTGTTTGAGTTGGATTGATGGATGCATTTGAAGTTGAGTGGGGTGGATCTCCAAAATGAAAAACACATGGCTTAGTGGTCCCTAAAATGGACTCTGGATCACAGTAAATCCATTGTCGTAGCAACCCCTAATCTAGAATGTGGGTTGCGGTAAATTCAAGGTTATGTCACTCGATGGGCCTAGGAATCCTTGTTGATGAATGGCAAGATTTATGGTAAATCGAAGGGTTGGATTGGTCTCTGTTGGGCCTAATAGTCTCAGGATGGGATGTACAGTAAAGCTTGAAGAGTGGGTCTCGATGTAGGGCCTAGTGATCCTTGGATCGGGCTGTCGATTATGGTAAAGCCTAAGAGACTAAGAGGAACTAAAATTCCTCACGGTGTAGGTGGAGAACTCTAGTAGCATCCATGCTTGTTTGGTTATTTTTGGTCGGTTATGAGTCCCACATACATCGTTGGAATATGGCACGGGGGTGATTGGCTGAAGAGAGATTTGGCTCATCCAATCTATGGTCGGGTGGAACGTGATAGTCCCATCCTAGGTTTGGATTTTGCATCATCAATATGAGGTTATTTCTCCTAGTATTTCTATGAGTATTATACTAGTTTATATCAAGATCATATGGCTATGATTTCCTTGGTATTTCTATTGTGATTATGTTGGTTATGTATATTTTTTATGAGAGTGACAATGTATGGCTCTCCTCATGTTTTGATTTGTAAATAAATGAACAATGTATCTATGACCTAATGTATGATAATGTAGATAATGATATAAAGGAATAATGCTTCTTATCTATTCTCAGATAAGTATGAGACCCCTATGTTCAAATATGTTATTTAAACTTTTAGATTTCATTCATGCCAAGTGTTTTACAGAATGTCAATCCCATTTGGGAATGGTCAGGCCTAATCCTTGAGTTAGGTTTTGGTTTATTAGTCTTATTATCATGTGCTCAATGGATTCCAAAAGTTACAACATGTTCTAGGCAATGGCCGGAATTCTGAGCTTGAAAAGTGCCTTAAATCCCACAGACTCTGGCACAGGTCTACTAGAAATAGTCCATCGATAGAAGCATGCAAGCTTGTGGGAGCATGTAGAGATATCTGGGTGCTGGCATGCCCATATCATAGGAGAATCTAGAGGGTTAATAGCTTAAAAACTGAATGTGACCTAGGGGCATGATACCTAAGTGGTTGGGATGGCTCGTGGGAGTGTTGTTACTGATGTGCAAGGTATGTTTGATGTGTTTCCATTAATTCCACTTCCTTAAGGTCACCTAGGAGGTTGAATCATATCTTAGTAACCTCTCATCACATGTTTACCCAATTTGGATGGTTACTTGAGTAGATGTGAGAGGAGGGTGTTACAGAGTGGTATCAGACCATGGTTCACCCTTCAAATTGGATGGACAGTGTGTTGGTCATGCATTCATGTCGGTTGCATATGCATTCCTTATGCTTGTAGTCCATGTGCCTGTTGCATTTTCATGGTATTGATCATGGTTTTATTGATGTCACCATGTGAAAGTTGATGGTGTTGTTTTGGGATATGCCTTCATGAGTGTATGGTTGTATATGCATGTCGGTGTCTATATGTTGTTATGTATGCATTTTCATGGTGAAGGTTGTTTTAAATAAGGTAATTGTATGCAATTATGTCATCATGATTCTATTATTATGTTATGATGCTAATGTGTTGAATAAGGTAAAGTAGGAGATGCATATCATCAAAGTGAAGTTGCAACAATGGACCTCGAGACAATAACATGTTGTAATACAGGTTTGTATGTTGAGCATGCAGGTATGTAGGTTAAGGGTTGTTATATGCATTATGGTTATGTGTCTGCCTTTCATTCTATTGATGTTATGGTTACATACATGTTAGATGCTAGTTGATTAGTGTAGTTATATGCACACTTGTTAGATAGTCATGAAAGATAGTAACATGTGGTTGTATGCATTGTTTCTTGATTTTTTTATGTTAGTTGACTTGATGATTATGCTATATGTGGTAGATGAATATGTTATATGTTAAATTATAGTTAGCTTGATGATTATGTTATATGTTGTTGGTGAGCATGTTATATGTTAACTTACTGTTTTTATATGTTAGCTAACTTGAAGATTAGGGTTATAGCATTAATATCTTGATGTTATGTGTATCATACTAAGTTGGATTAGTTTATGCAAATGATATGACATTCAGGTATGAGTAAATATGTTGTGATATTATGTCATATTAATATAGATTTAGCATACATATGTGATTTTTATGCATGAAAGATAAATGTTTATGAGCTTATGATGTGAACATGTTAGTTAGTTGTTGTTATGGATATCGTGATCTTATTTGTGCTTGAGTTGATGTGTTGTAAATTTATATCATGCTAACTAGATTGATTTTGTAGACAAGATAGCTCCCTTGAGATACCTTAAGGTATGAGCTTGCTTACGTCGTCTACTTTGTGCTTGAATGTTTGATTATGTCGTATATTTTGTGTTTAAGTGTTGGTGTCTATTATGTCATCTATCAGTTGTTGAATGTTTGATTAATCACATGATAAGAGTATGTGTCTACAAGATTGCATCAAGAAATGATATTGTTTTAAAATGGTTTTACTCGTGCACATGTGTTAACAGAGATGAAATTTACTTGAGTGCAGTAGGTGACAGTTGTAGCATTATTTCTAATGACTATGATTTGAATATGGATTATGACATGATTGTTAGTCTTGGTAAAGGTTGATTTAAAATTAGTAAATATGATGCCTTGATTTGTGGAACATGTGTCTAACATGTGTGAGCAGTTGTAGGGAAACATGCTTTGCATTACAGTGACAAGGTAACAATTGATGTGTTTATATAACTAACAGTTGGGTGATGTGACAGTACATATCAAGCCTCGATTGCAACAAGGAAAAAGGGTAAAAGAAAGGAATTGGGAGAGAATTCCTTTGGCCATGTTTGAAAAATCTAATTCAAAAGAAATGAGTGCTTTTCATATAGGAAGTTTTCTTAACCTAGATTTTGTCTGACATTATTTGGGTATGTGCTATATTCATGGACATATATTTGACGGGTATAAGAATTGGTTTCAGTTATATCTAGATCTGTCAAGCTAATTGGAGTCATTTGAGACATGGCATGGATGGTTTAGTTGCAAACAACGTGCTTAGCACGGCAGGGTAAAGTAACTGATGTATTGTTATATTTATATATGCACTAAGATTTATGTGTTTATGGTAGTGTGATGTAGGAAATTGCATGGCAAGAGAGGTTTATATCTAGATCTGTCAAGGGAATTGGAGTCCTTTGAGACATGGCATGGATGGTTTAGTTGCAAGCAACGTGCTTAGCACGGCAAGGTAAAGTAACTGATGTATTGTTATATTTATATATGCACTAAGAGTTATGTGTTTATGGTAGTGTGATGCAGGCAGTTGCATGGCAAGAGAGGTTTCCATGAAATCTTGCAAAAGGCTTGGGTTGAGCTTTCCTTGGGAACCAAGGGATTGAATCATAGTGTCTATTGTTAGTCTTTTGCTTTTGGTCCTTGGTGATTTGTTAAGATTGATTACGGTTTTATTTATGACTAGTGCAAGGCCTTGCCACTTTATTGTGGTAAGGTGTTCTTATTGGTTTTCATGGTATTCTTCTTGTTTGTCTCTTGCGCTTGCATTTTATGTTTTGAGTCTTGGGAATTGGGTTTGGAAAGAGGAAAGTTAATGGAGTTTGGGAGAAGCTGAATGAAACCCATAAGGCAATGCAAGACTGAAATGAAGTCGGTGCATGTATAGGGGTAGTTGAAGGCAAGAGTATGACAGCTAGTTGGACTAGTTGGGTCCATTGGTGTAAATTGACAGTGGAAGTATGATCATGAGAAAGGTAATCAGAAAAGGTAAGGTGAATTGATTTGAGGCGAAATATGCCTTGGCTATGTTGGGAAGGATTATTCTCAATGTTGTGCATGGTGTTCACATATAAAGGGAGTTATCTTAACCTTGACCTTATCTTATCTGGTAATTATGCTCTGATCATGATTATGTTGATGTTTATATACATATGTATGTGTGTATGTATGTCATGTATGACAACTTCATCATTGATCATGAGCGTTTAATGCTAATATTTATATGTATATATATGTATGTATGTATGTCACTATCTCATAGGGTTGTCAAGGATCATTATGTGGAGGAACAATTGGTTATGTTGGTGAAGTCCATGAAAGAGGTTCTTGGTCTTATGAGGAATCAAGTGGGAAGAGTAGCCTTGATAAATATATGAGGTCAGTATCATGTGGTTATGACTTGATATTATGTGATTATAATATGTCCATATTTATGTTATGACAGGTAATACTGAAGGATACATTAGCTGAATGAAAGTAGTGTGGTATGTGGCATGCTAGGACGAGAATGTATAAGGCACTGGAAGTAAGATTGCTTGGTAGAGACAGTGTGGTTTTGAATGTGTCGTACTATTGTTGTACATATCATATTGTGCGCATGATGGATAAGTGGTGTTGTGTGCATATGTTGTTGCACACATGTTGTACATGTGGTGACGTGTACATATGATGTTATGTACATGTTGTATATGCAATGCTATGTACATATGGTGTTCTGTGCATAATTGTACATGTGGTGTTGTGTGCATGTGGTGTTGTGTACATGTTGTACATGTGGTGTCATGTGTTGGTGGTGTTGTGTGCATGTCGTGCATGTGATGTTGTGTACATGTGGTGTCATGTACATGTCGTGCATGTGATACTGTGTACATGTGGTATTGTGTACACATTGTAAACGTGGTGCAATGTACATGTGGCATTATGTAAACATCATGTAGGTGGTGTTGTGTATATGTGATGTTGTACACATGTTGTGTAGGTTGTGCGGTGTACAGGTGGTACTATGTACATGTTTTACATATGTTACTGGTGTACATGTGGTATTGTGTGCATGTCATACATGTTGTGTTGCTTCCATGCGACACTATGTATGTGCATTGTGTAGTCATGGTATCGTGACATGTGTATTCATTGTGTTGTACTCTCTATACGAATATGTATTGTGTTGTACATCGGGTGTAGGTGTATGTATAGTGGAGTGGTATACACTGAATTTAGGCATATGTATTTTGTTGTGTTTTACATTAGGTGTAGGTTAATGTGTTGAATGTCAGGTGTAGGTGCATGTATTGCATGGTGTTGTATATCGTGTGTGATGCACACTATGTGTATGTGTACATGATTGAGGAGAAGGCACTAGGTGTTTGTCAGGTGTGGCAACAGATCCAGTGCATGTATAGAATAAGAATAAAATTAGAAGTAAAGATTGAAGAAGGATAAGTATCGATATTTATTTCAGTTTTATTATGCATGTGACTTATGATTCCGGTTTATGATGGTTACATGTGATTTATGATTTTGATCTATGATGGTTTTGTTTTGAGTTAACCTAATGTGATATGTTTATACATGATGATTTGGTCAAACATGCTATTTTGACTTGTTGTGACATAAAGTAAACAGGATTGCAAGTGTATCTTATTGACAGGCCACCAATGATGTATGATTTGAAGTTATTTCAATTTATTTTGAATACAATGGAAATTATGTGCTTGGTACAAGAAAGCATGAAATGCCCTGTTGGGTGATTGAAAGTGACTACAAGAATTAGCAACATCAGTGAAAGTAATTCAAACAAGCAACAGTACATTGGTAAAGCACTTCAGGAGTAGGGTCATTGTGGGATGTTGGTACCCAATAGTGTCCATTGACTGCCATGAGCATTCTATGACCGGTATGATGCTTTTGAGGCAGGTATATGCCCTGTTTGTTGACCTTCCGATGTGAAGAAGCCTTGCCAAGGGATGGATCACCTCGGATAGCAGATGTTAGTGGCTTGGAAGGTGTGTGACTATATGGAAGGGGGTGACCATATTTCCCAAGGGACCGTGTAGCAATAGAAGGGAAGGTTGAGGATATATTTGTTCTGGTCATTAGCATTTCCATATGGAATCATATACACATTGGGAGTGTTCCCTGGAACAATGAGTCGGTAATTGTTCTCTAAGAGGACAAGTGTGGCAAATTTATGGCGTTGGACATTGGATGCATATTTGACCTTGCAGTGGATTCTGGACTTCCTTAGAAGGAGGTGAATCCTGGTATTACTTTTAGGGTAGAGGTGTGAGCCTCTAGATTCCCTTGTTGTGGATTCGGGAATTATATCCTTTTATTTGTTGGTTTAGAAAATATGCATATGTGTATATGTGTATATCATTGTAAATATTGTATCGAGTTGGATTTATAAAGCTACATAGATAGTAAGATTATTTATGGAGTGAATAAAATGGTTATGTGTGTATATGTGGTTGTTATTATAAATACCATAATGATTTGTGTTATAAAGTGATGGCTGCTATCTTAGAAAACCACAATGCTAGTATAGAGGGAACAACAAATTGTTTCTATCTTAGCAAACCACAATGCTCATACAAGGAGAACAACAAATAATTGCTATGTTAGCAAACCATAGTGCTGGTACAGGGGGAACAACAAATCATTTTTATCTCAACAAACCATAGTTCTAGTACAGGGGGAACAACAAATCATTTTTCCCAGCCACGTAGTCTATAAAAACATAGTTTAAATATCCCTTTGTAACTCCCCAACCAAATATCATTTTGGACAATAGCTTTTACATTACCAAATATACCTTGCTCTTCACCAAACCTAGATGCTAGAATTTCAAATTTATTCTTCCTTTGATCATAAATTGACCCACAAATTTGATGGCGGTTTTCCCTTACTAATTTTTCTTTCTTCTGTTGGCTTGATGCAGGGTGCTCTATATTCTCAAATCTGTAATGTATGACTCTTTCCAATACACAATCTTGGATGAAAAAGCACTGGATTAGAACATTAACTGAAATGTGATTCTCCAAGTTCTCATTTAAATGTAAATAACAGAGAAAATAAAATGCATGAATTCCTCATTCAACACAGCAATTTAAAGACCAAATTAATTACAATCTCTAGATACTAATTTTACAATTCACAAACCTCACAAGCACGTATGCAAATAACTATCTCACACACAGTTATAAATTTTGATTTGCTGATAAAAAACACTGGTTTAAGAAATATTTTTCAGTTAACTTCAGTCTCCCACAAAAAAAAAAAACAGTGCACCTCTCTTAAACCCAAAAAACTTCCAGCTCCCAAATATGTTCCTCCCCTCTCCAAAAACTAAAATAAATTGTCCAAGAAATGAGGTCATGGATGTGAACCAATTTCCCTCAGCCCTAACTACCTACTAAATATAAAATAATTTCTTTTAACTAGATATTCCTAACTAATCTTAACTGAATATAAAAAGCATTAAAATGTTCTAGCCTTGACATGTGATCAATCCATCACATTGATAGGCTCTTGGTTTGACTTTAATAACTTATCATTTTTATGTGCTTGACCTAATGCACCTGTATCAGGCTTCCCAAGAAAGAAAAATTTATGATCTCCTTCTCATAAGATCTTATATAGAATGACCTTCTTTTTGTAGTGCTGCTTCATCCATCCAGGTAGAATCCTCCATCGGACGGCCTTTCCACTTCACAAGATATTCCAAGTATTCTTTCCTTCTGGTCTTCTTGGAAACACATGTATCCAAAATATGTTCAGCCTCTAAAATCTTTTCCACGAGAATTTGCTTCAACCACTGTTGTTCCTTTCCTTCATACTGGTCAAGATTCCCAGAAGCTTGATCCACATCACCAACTATGTAGGGATACAAATCTTGTTGAGTTCTATGTAAACCCATAAAAAATTCCATACTAACTGAATCATTACATATGTTTGGAATAAGTAATGCCATGTATAGTCCAACATTCTAACTTCTCCCTTTCACATGTTGACATACCCAACACTTACTCACATACCTTTGTACATCTGCCTTCATCTTAGGCCAAAAATAGAAGCGACTTAGTTGCCCAATTGTTTTCTCAACACCAAAGTGTCCAGCAAACCCGCCATTATGCTTTTCTTGGACCAATTTTTCCCTCATTGAGAAATTGGGAATACATAGCTAATTTTTATTGAACAATAGCCCATCCTGCAACATAAACTCTTTCCATGGACTATTTTCCTATTGACTGGATTTTTGCATGTTGTAAAAATCTTCTTTAAAGTAAGCATCAATGTCATACAATTCCTTCAGATAGTCAAAGCCTAAAAATTTTATTTGAATTTCTTGCATGATTAAGCATCTCCTACACAAGGCCTTGTTAACTGTATTTTCCTTCCCACTAATGTGTTTCAAAACAAAAGTGAAATTTTGAAGGAACTCCACCCACTTTGCATGTTTATGATATGACTTATGTTGTTGCATAATGTATTGTAAGACAAAATTATCCGTGTATAGAACCAACTCATTAGGCATCAAGTAATACCTCCAATTCTTCAAAGTTTGAACCACCGCATAAAATTATTTGTTGTAAGAAGAGTATTTATATTTTGACTCATTTAACTTCTCTCTGAAATATGTAATAGGCTTATCTTCTTGGCTCAGTTAATCTTCAATGGTTGTCCGACTAGCATCACATCTCGCTTGAAAGGGATGATTGAAGTTTGGAAACTTCAACACCAAATTCTCAGTGATATTATTCATCAATAGTTGAAAAAAATCCTACTACTACAATTCAATAAAATGGTTGCCTATTATTCTTGATGCTGTCAATGGTAGGTGCACACATGGCACTAAAATTCCTGATAAATTTTATATAGAAGTTGGCTAAGCCATGAAAACTTCTCACCTAAAAAATGTTCCTAGGTGAGGGCCAATTTATAATTTTCTGTATCTTCTCCGGATCCATTTTCAATCCATCCTTAGAAATGACAAAACCCAAGCATAAAAACTCACTCTTCATAAAATAACACTTCTTCATGTTAATCAATATATTTTCTTGTTGTAATCTCTCTAAAACATATATCAAATGTCTTAAGTGCTCTTCTTTAGTTTTACTGGAAATTAAATTGTCATCCATGTAAACGATGACAAACTTGCCAATGATCTCCTTCAAGAATTCATTCGTCAGTCACATAAAGGTATTGGGTGCATTTGACAAGCCAAATGGCATGAACATCCACTCGTACAAGCCTTCATTGGTCTTGAAAGTTGTCTTCCACTCATCTCTTTCTTTGATTTAAATTTGATGATAACAACTTTTTAGGTCAATGTTTGAGAAGTAAGTTGCCCCACCCAAGCAATCCATCATATCATCCATTCGTGGAAATGGAAACCTGTAACGAATGGTGATCTTGTTGATTTGTCTAAAGTCGGTGCATTCTCCACCCTTCTTTGGACTTAGTATTGTAGGTAGGTCACATGGACTCAAAATTTCTCGTATTAGTCCTTTGTCCAACAATTCTTGGACTTGCTTCCTCACTTCCTCATTGTCTTTGGGTGTCATTCAATATACAGCCTTGTTCAAAAGACTTGCTCTCAGTATCAAGTCTATGTGATGACTAATGCTTCCTTTGGGTGGAAATTCACTTAGAAATTCATCAACTACAATATCACCAAACTCATGCAACAACTCCTGAACTTCAATAGGTAAATCTACAATTTCAGTGTGTAGAAGTATTGCCTTTGGGTTGCAAACCACTACATAGCTTACCTCTTCTTCTTCCATCTATTGTAGAAATTCCTTTCCACTAGGTAGCAGTGTTTTTGGCCTACTTGTTTCAGATGTACCTTCCTCTTTCAATGGTACAAGAGTGTGCGTGACGCCATCTTTTTCAAACTGATAAAAATTTATCCGTTCATCATGTGTCACCTTCCTATCAAATTGCCGACAAGCATCCATTGGCATTACATCATAGAGCACCTTCTCTTTATACCTACCTATCTGAAACTCAAATTCACTTGTTCATGCACCAACAATTGGTGTCCTTTTTGCAACCACGATACCATATAAGGTGTGGGGTGTTAAATCTTTTTCAATCCCAATTTTTCCACCATTTCTTAGGAAACTAGATTGTCTGTACTTCCACTACCAATCACAAATTTGCAGCATTTTCCTTTTGCCTTATGACGTGTCTTGAATAAGGATTTCCTTTGGACTGGCTCAACAGTCTCCTTTTTTGGTTTTAATAGGACTTTGTGCATTATCAACACCTCTCCAGTCTATGGCACATTATCTACCTCGGGTACTTGTGCCTCTACTGCTTTTGTTTGAGCTATGTATGCAACCCGATGTCCTGTATTGTCATTTTCAAGAGATTAAAAAGATCGGTGACCCATTTTTTACATCTGTAACACCGGTAGAAAGTTTCTCTTCCTCTTCCTCTACCTCTACCTCTCTGGTAAGGTTTACCTCCTCTACTCCCACCTTCTTCCTCTGACTGCCCTTACTAATTTTAGTTGCCTTCATCATTCTTTTGTGCAGGGAAATTTCCTCTTCCATTTGTCTATCCTTTCCCTTTTGAAAAACCATGTCCTCTGCCAGAGCTTTGCTTCATAGCATCTTTTCTTCTACCTTCAAGGTGCACTGGTATGCTTCCTCTACTGTCCTTGGAGAAAGTATGATGTTTTATTCTTGGATATATAACCTCAAACCATTGATATACCTTGTCGTCTTCTCCAGGGTATCTTCTACATAGCCCGCTCACAAATTCACCTTGTAAAACTCTTCAGTGTAGTCCCTCACTCTCATTATATTTTTTTTAAGATTTAGCATCTCTTTGTAAAGAGTTAGCTCATAATCCTTTGGCAAGAACTTACTCTTCATCTCTGCCACCATTTTATCCGAGCTCTCAATCAATGGTTTGTCCTTCTTCCTTATTTCATCATGCACATTGTCCCACCATAATGAAACATGGTCTTTCAACCTTGTCATAGCAAACTTCACTCTCTTATCCTCATCAATTTCCTCATACTCAAAATACTTTTCCATCTCATTTATGTTGGAATTATGATACATATGTTGTACTTTATGGCAACCCACACATCTCAGATGATAAATTATAGTGTAGAGAAAAGTTCATGCACTTTCATGCAGAGAAAAGTTCTTTTCATACAGAGAAATGTTCACGCACTTTCATGCAGAGAAAAAGTTCCTTTCATACAGAGAAAAGTTCACACACTTTCATGAAGATAAAGTTCCTTTCATACAGAGAAAAGTTCATGCACTTTCATGCAGAGAAAAGTGCCTTTCATACAGAGAAAAGTTCATGCACTTTCATGCAAAGAAAAAGTTCCTTTCGTACAGAGAAAAGTTCACGCACTTTCATGAAGAGAAAAGTTCCTTTCATACAAAGAAAAGTTCATGCACTTTCATGCAGAGAAAAGTTCCTTTCATGCAAAGAAAAGTTCATGCACTTTCATGGGAAATCTTATGGTTGGTTCATGGTATTAGTCCGACAGTTTTTGATCCTATGGTTTTGGTCCGTGGTATTGCATCCAAAAGTGTTGATCCCAAGTATTGGGTCCATGGTATTGAATTGTTATGGTTTTTGGTCCCTGGTATTGTGAAAGTCCTAAGGCTATAGAAGGAGGAGATCATTTGGCAAGGCATCTTCTGAATTATTGAATATCTGATAAAGTGCTAGATCTGGAATACTATGATTGGGTTATGATGCATTGCATGATCTGAGCTAAGGAGGGATCTCACTGGTTGATGGAGAACAAGATCTAAGGATAGATCAGGATCAAATGGTTTGAAATGAATCATCTTTATATGGTTTGATCATGGATAGACTAGATCTGAATTATTGATGCATGTTTTATTGTATGCATGTTATGATCTGGGTATGACTGATGTCTAAAATAGCCGCAAAGTCATGATTGAATATGTATAGATCTATACGCAGGTTGGCTTTGGCGAAAGCATGTATATACACGGGTTTGATTCATTGTAGTAGCGTAAACATATGAAGCATGACGTTTGAAGTTGCAGTTGGGTTTGATTGTTATTGTAGAGTTTTGTAGTCTACTTTGTGTTCTCGTGACTGTGTTCTTGATAGGGTTTTAGCGTTTCAGTGATTTAGAAATTGATGATGCTAGTATTGATTGTTTTGTGCTTCAATGATATTGATGGGTCCAGTATGAAAATTGGATGAAACGTGGCCTTCAGAT
>APFE030873019.1:0-12538 GCA_000404065.3 Pinus taeda
TCCGAAGTAGAAAAACAAGCCTTTGTTGTATATAAAGTTGTTAAACATTACAGACCCTTCCTTTTAAAAACCCATACAAAAGTTATAGTTCCTTTCCCTTCAGTAAGGCAACTATTAATCCAAAGAGAATTGGGAGAAAAAAGGGCAAACTGGGTAACAGCACTTCAAGAATACGACCTAGAAATCAAGCCAGCAAGGATTGTTAGAGGCCAAGGTTTTTGCAGGTTGTTAGCAGGAGCGTCCAACATTCCAAAATCAGGTGATACAGATCAATTTGAAGAGATCAACCAGATAAGTATCGCTGACTCTGAATCGCAATATGCTGATTTAATATTTTATTTGAAAAATGGATATGCACCTCCCAACCTGTCTTACAAAAGAAAAAGGGCCATAAGATTGAAAGAATTTTTTTTTACCATTATTGATGATGTGCTTTTTAGGCAAAATTATGATTCAATTTTATTGAGATGCCTTGAACAACTTGAAGCACAAAAGGTTTTGCAGGAATTACATGATGGACCGATAGGAGGCCACTTTGGAGCTGATACAATAGCTCACAAAGTCATCCATGTTGGATATTATTGGCCCACTCTGTTTAGAGACGCTCATGAATATGTAAGGAAATGCCAAAATTGCCAAACTTCTAGTGGAAGACAAAGGAAATCAACCTTCCCTTTGCAACCAGTCAACATTGAACAACCATTTGAGCAATGGGGATTGGACATCATTGGAGAAATTACCCCACATTCTTCCAAACAGCATAAGTATATCCTTACCGCTACTAATTACTTTACCAAGTGGGTTGAAGCGATTCCTTTAAAGACAACAAATTCTGAAGCTATTATCGAATTCATAGAACAATTCATCATTACTAGGTTTGGTGTCCCGAATGCTCTTGTTTTTGATAATGCATCTTACTTTTCAGGAAATGTTATGTTTGATTTCACAATTAAAAGAGGATTTAAACTCAAATACTCTGCTAATTATTATCCCCAGGGAAATGGTTTAGCAGAATCTACAAACAAAAATCTGATTAAAATTATCAAGCGAACTATCGAACATAATCATAAGAACTAGCACAAATCTTTAATATTTGCATTATGGGTTGACAGGATAACGCAAAAAGCTTCTATAGGTTCTTCTCCATTTAAACTTGTGTATGGAAAAGAAGCAGTGCTACCAACAAATCTTGTCCTCCCTTCTCTAGCCCTAGTTCAATTTATTGAAGAAAGCCCTTCTTCTTCTTTACAACTTAGACATGACCAAATTCTAAAATTAGAAGAAGAAAGAGAAAAAGCCAAAGTCACTCATGCAAAACATCAGCAGATCATCAATTCATCATTTGATTCACTTTCATCCGGTTCCAAACAATTTCAAGTCGGTGATTTAGTCCTGAAATGGGACAAAGCCCATGAAGATAAGGGAAAACACACCAAGTTTCAGAAGCTGTGACTTGGACCATTTCAGATTTGTGAAAAGATAGGCTATTCGACCTTCATATTACAAGATTTATCAGCGCTGAGAGATTCTCTCCCTGTTAATGGCCTTATCTTAAAGAAATTCTTCAATTGAGGAGGTAACCCCTTCTCCTTTTAATAGCATTTTTGTAGTTTGTAGGAGCATTAGAAAATAAAGCTGTGACGTATCTTCTATTGACCTTTGCTGTACTTAAAGAGTTGTTCAAAACAAGTAGTATGATATTTACTTTTAAAAAAAATAGAAGTCTTCAACAAAAGGAATGATTTCTAGGAAATTAGATATAATTGCATTATGAAACTACACTGCAATCTTAGTGAACCCCTCTCAAAGTTTATAAATATTGTAAATCTCTCTAGATTTTCAAATTGGTCACAAGAAGGTTATCAATATCAAAATAGGAACTAATCCAATTTCAGCATCTCCAACTCTTACCTTGTCATCCATTTACTCTTAAGGAGAAAATTGTCTATCCCACTCACCAAAGCTTGTGATTACTCAGAATGTAATTCTAAGAATACTGGATATAAAAGATAAGAGGTCTTATTACAAGCCTGCTTACCATGTTCATAGGGAAATAGTTTAGCCTACATTACCAATACTGCATACCAAAACAGGGTAATGGCTTCAATTGTAAGACAAGGGGTCTCATCACGAGCTAGCTTGTTCGGTTAGATTACTACCAGTGAATGGCATTTTCACTTAGCTGGCCACCAAACCAAGGCAATGGCTTTTTATCTTACAAAATAACAGAAAAGAGAAAAGAAATACAAAATATGAAAAACATGCTTTGAATTCATTCTGTTAATCATGCTCTAAGGTGAATAGGACAATAGACAATGATATGGTTAAAAGGTATCCTTGCCAAAACTATGAACGTTTGCTAGCAACAGAGGCTCTACCTATGAAAAATGAGTTAATTTTAAAAGATGATTTGGAAAGGTTTTTTGTTTTATCACTATCAACCAATAGATGCCAATTTAAAATCTAGAATGTATCTAATTTTTAACAAAAGAGGGAATTAGAAAAGAAAGTTTTATTTTGTTTGGAATGCAACTATACCTAGTTATATTAGAATTTTCCCTTTTGATAAAATTTCTATTTTGAAAAAGTTTAAGTATTTCTATACTTTTCACAGATAACTGTTTCTTCCAGCGAATCGCCAATTGTTGTGCCCTACAACAACCCCCCATTTCATATTATTATTATCCCAAAACCATAATATGAAATGGGTCCCTTTTTTTAATTTTGGCTTTAATTGGTATCAACTTAGTTCTATTCAAAAAGGCCCGAAGAGATAAAATAAAACATTACCAAAAAAGCCTTTTCAATAAACCAATCAAAAGCATTAACATAAATTATTAATCTTTTGTCATTGCGATAAAGCAATCGCAAGATCACATATCGCAATGACAAAGGGAACACAACTTGAGGACATATTGGTTTTCTCCGATGTGAAATCGCTATCGGATATCGGCGATAATGAATTAACGCAATAAAGCTCCCTCTTGCTTCGATGCGATGGGATATCACTATCGGCAATCGACAATCGACTATGCACGCCTTTTTAACTGCCACACTCGCTACTCCCGACGCGATGCGATATCGCTATCGACGATCGGGGATTCCAAATGGAACCAATATAATGATTTATGATTTCCCCCCGATGCCCGATTGCGATAAAGGCAAAAGCACAGTTTTCAAAGAAAATATTAAAAGCAGGTTTAATATGATTTATTCGTATTTAAGGCCTTATCTTTTGAAGAGCCACTCATCCACGCTCAACAGCCAAAATACCCAAGGCACGCTTCAAATAAATCATTCGGCCATTAATCGAATTGACGAGCATTGATAGGATTGACAGGTCTTAACGGCCATTTAATGAAACAGTAAGCCTGCGATCTTTTTACAGATTTTATTCAAGGCCACCTTAAGTCAATCGTTCGCCATGCATTCATCAATATATATCTCAGTCTATTCGATTTATGCTATCATTTTTTGTATTACGCCCATTATCATCTCTGTGCAGAATTCTTCCGCAGAAACAGATTTAACCAGAATGGGGAAGAAGTCCAAGAAAACCACAATGTCTTCTGCTTCACCGGCCACAGGGCAACCTGTTTTTGATCCAAGCAATAAAAAGAAAGGGTTAATATCTGACACTACATGCCTAGGACTTGTCAGAGCTACTTGGCAAGGCACCTATAACCTGATTGAAGCCGAAGAGCCAAGGGTGACAACAATACAAGTCTCAGCCGACAGCACTAGAAAATACGAGGCTAATCTAAGCAATTTATCCAACTCTTTTCTTCATTGAATAGTGGCCCGGGAGCAAATCCTCCCATATACAGATGTGGTTAGATGGGCGATTCAAGAAATCCCGATTACCGATAGAACTTTCAGCACCATAGATGAGAGAATTTCCAGTTCCTTTCGAGTCGAGGATTTAAGGCAAATGTATCATTTGTTGGAGGCAGAGAAGAAGTATAACACAGCATTCCTGGAGAAATTCCGAGCTGAGAATGAGACTGAATCCGAACCCATTCGAGGTTGGAGACAAAATCCAGCAAAGCACAAGCACGAATCTTTGGGTAAGTACTCAGTCGATTATGCTCTCCTTATTGCTATGCTGGGATAATGATGTGCAGATTGTGGGGATTACATGATTCGGCCAATTTTACCATAGAAATGGTCCCCTTAATGGAGGCTACCTGTAGTGGTGAAATAATGGATTGGGCAGATATATTGTCTGATAAGTTAGCATCCGCAATTCTTGAGTTTAGATTCAAGTCCCGCGTCACTAAAAGGTTCATTCCTCCATTTTAATACAGTGCCTATGTATTAGATGTCTTGTGCTTCAATTCTGAATTTCCTGTGCTCGGATGGAGGTGGACGTTGCAAGACCCCGCACCCGTCCACATATACCATCAAAAGTTGTGGAAGACCAACTACAAACACCATTTGTATCAAATTTGCAACGGTTTCATGTTGCCCATTCATTATTCTATTTTCAATAAGCCTGCCCCTAAGATTTCCTACCAAGCAGGGATTGATTTAACTTCCATAGGGAGTTGGTTCGGGGAGGAAAAGTTCACTTATATCAGAGTTTTTGGCAGTCAAGCTAAACCCCACGTTCTTCCTCTATACATCCCTGATAAATTGCTGGCCAGGGAAATAGCCTATCAAATCATCTCCGATGGGGTTACACAAACTCTCAAGAAAGCTAAGAAGCACGTCTGGCCCTATTTTCCTTTGAGAATTGGTATCTACACTCTGCATGATTTCAAACATGCAGAGAAAGAAGCTGAGAAAATAAATTCGCTAACCCTGGAAAATCTACCGAGCAGGCGATTCGATCCAAACAAAGTCACCTATAATGCACTCGAATAGGCCAAATTGACCAAGTTCGAGCATAAAGAAGACAGATTTGACGACTTGTTCGCATCAGCCGAGTCACTGTATCAAGTTAAATCGCTCGCCATAATTGAATACAAAGATGAAGGGCTGGTCGAATTCAACATACTTAGAGAGCAGAGGTTGCAAACTCTGCCCCTAGACCTGTTAGCGACGACTCCAACAACAGAGTCAAGCGAGCCTGAGCAACAACTTGATAAAGAACCTCCTGTTACATCAAAGCAACAGGAGGAAGTGCATGAGCAAAGACAAGAAGAGAACCAGGCGAAAGAGCAAGAACATAGCAGTTTGAATACAAGTAAAGATACACAGATTGATCCGAAATTGCTCCAGGAATGGCAGAAATTTAATTCGATTATCGGCAATCTAGAATGCTCTAAAGATGAAGAGACTTCAAAAGAAGTCAATACACAAGAGGCGACTTCAAAGCAGGTTTCAGGTGAAACCAATGACCCACCCAAATCAAAAGAAGCGAAAATAATCCCAAAGGATCCATCGAGTGATGTTATTTTGCAGATTGAAGAGATTCCTCCCTTGGATGTCTTCTATAGCCAAAAGCATAAAGTTGTAGTGAAACGACAGAGGAAGAGGAGAAGAGCTAATCAACCTTCTTTATTCCTATAACAAACAGTAACAGGCAATGTGCTATGGAAAGAAGAATTTGACCCCTCTGATGACTTGACAAAGCTATCGCAATATGTTGGAGCTTATTCAGTGGCGAAAATAGATAAATCATCAGAGATGAGCAGTTTATTGAAGACAAAAGATCAGGATATCTTTTCGCTACAGGCACAATTATCGGAAGTGCAGCAAAAAGCAGAGCAGGCAGAAGAACAATTGCTAGTACAGCAACAAATAAGCAATCAGCTGACTAAACAATTGCAGGAATAAAAACAGAGGATTGACAACAATGCAGTCCAAAAGCAAAAGGAGCTATCGGAGGCATTGGCGCAACTAAAAGCATCAAATGAAAAAATGCTAAAATCCAAAGATGAGCAGATCGCTCAATTATCAGCTCAACTTGAACAAACAAAAAATCTCCCGCAGGTAGATGAGTTTAAAGCAGAGGCATTTCAATTAAACAAAGGATTGATAAATCAGATGAATCTCTTGTGTCAGCAAATCACGCAGGCAGAACCATTGTGCAACTTAGCGGCATCCATAAGTGAAAAAGTAGAAAAGGCAAGGACAGATTTGGATCAAGCCGAAGAAACATTGACAAATTTTTTGGAATGGCAAGATTCCGATCAGGAACTGGCAGCTAACCTACCAAGGATTCTAGAATCGCACAAAGAAATATTATTCACAGAATGGCAATCTCAGTTGATGAAGGCAGAAAGAGCGATTTTAAGATGCAAGACAACCACTAGTAATTTGGTTGAATTGGTTAATAATACTCTTTACTTGTCTAACATGATTTCTCAATGTACTCCAGGCCAATTAACAGCAACGAAGATGTTGGAGCAATCATGTTACCCAGAGCTGGAGAAAAATGGAAGTTTAATTGCGGGAATCAACAGTTTGACATGGGATGCCTATTGATTCTTTTTAGTGAAGCTGCACAGCCAGAGAGCCACCCTCAAATGCCTCACAGATGCGATCGGGTATATTATCCCCGATATTCAGGATGCCACCTTTGCTGCCCAACTCAGCTTGCGCCTCAACAGACCACCTGAAGTGGAGCCAATGCTTGCGATAAGCCAGCTCAGGTTTAAAGGCAAACAGCCTGAGTCATGGTTCACATCGCCGACTGCCAGATCGCTCCCAAGAAGATAGATAGTATTAATTGATGCCAATTAAGTAGGATTTTGTTTTCATAGATTTTTTAATTTAGTAGTATTTATAGACCCTTTCATGCATTTAGAAAGGGTCGTAAAGTTTTGTATATGACTTAAACCCTGAAGTTGCACTATTGTACTTTGGGGATATTCTTTTATGAAACTAGACCAATCATTCTGATTTTGATAAAGAAAGTTTTTATAAAAATTTGCACTACTGTCTTTGTTTGAAAGCATTTCTGCATTGAAGGAAGAATCTCAAATAGTGATTGATATTGGGATTCATTAACAGCTCATATGGTACTACTATCTATGTCTGTACTCATTCTTGTTATATGAATTGTCATTTGATCGCTCTTTCTATAATCGCATATATATATATGTGTTTTAACAGCATCCTTTATGCATTCCACTATTGACTGTTTATAGTATGCTTTTCTTCCAATCATGTATCTATCGATGATATAAATGGTAAATGGAGTAATCTTGTGTTAATCACTTTGTTTAACTATTTAGATGAAGTAATCTTTGAATGAATATCTATGTTTATTTTACAGAACCATCTACATGCCTGTCAATAGACAAAGATCATTAAACGCTGCATTAACAAAGAATAATGGTTCCCGGGATTAGTATTAGTTTTCTTATTTTGTTGATAGAATAAGTTATCCACCTATCATTAGAACAGACAACCCATCACTCATCCACCCCTTTTATTCATTATCGGGAAACTGGTCCCGTTATATCCAGTCGGAGCCACCATCCCAAACGGAAAAGGAGTTGTACTAAGGTCCGGACCGGGTGGTTATCCCCCAATGTTGTTGCAGTGATTTTCGAGGCATCAACGGGTTCCTCAATAGGATTTTTTCCAACTAGTTCCCCCTCCTCTTATGCTTCTACTAATTATTCTTCAGGAAAAGTTTCCTCATCTTCTTCTTCCTCTTCACTAGGTACTTCTAACTCTTGTCCAAGCAGTTTTTCACCTGTTGAAGAAATAAATATGACTCCTTCAGTTGGGGATGTAGGTTCTTCTACCACAACTTCTGTAGATGAAGTTGGTGATTTTCTAAGTAGAATTTCCAATTGTTAAACTTCAGGGAGTCGTTTTCTGCCTGCAAATTATGGAATGTGTGTAATGGAAGGTGGTGTGGCACTATGTGGTCTAGCAAGGGTGGTTGGTGATGTTGGAATTGAATTACATCCTCTACTAACAAATTTACATCTAGTATCTTGTTCTTTATACATACATCCTAAATGATTTTAATATGAGTTAATTATGCATCTAAAGAAGGAATGAAAATATAATGAGATACAATTGTGATCACGCTAGTTTAGGAAGGACCCCACAATCATGATGTGAACATTCTTACCTATTGTCTTACAGCTCCTCCTAAACAAATTTTTGTAAATGGAAAGTCATCCTAAATTAGAAGTGAACACCTATGTATACATCCCTAGCAATGATGCCAAAAATGTTGGGTAATTTAACTATGAGTTAAATTACTTGCATTAAATTATCAATCTAGGGTTCTTGAACTTGTGATGTTGGAGCATCCGGAATTAGCCTGCAATGTGATTGTATGTTCACATGTTGTGGCTAACATAAGATGAATTTCATTGACCTGAGTGGTCAGAATCAGTTTTTAATAGAGAGAGTTGGACATCTCGAATTTATATTTACTTCAATTATTGTAATAATTAAATCATTGTATTATTTTTAGAATAGGAGATAAGTTGTTAGAATAGGTGTGTATCAGAGCTTGAGAATAGGGATTTAATAGTTGATCTGATAAAAATAGAGATTGATTTGTCAATGTTGTTAGGATAGGATTCTATCCATAGAAGAAAAGGAAAAAAATGTAATGATAGATTAGAATGGAATAGGAGAGTGAGAAGCAAGAAATTGAGAGAGAGTTAGGATTTTGTTAGGTCACTATAATACTAGTGATTACCCCATTACTATTGTATTTGTATCCCTTATTAATATTGTTGTGCCCCTATTGTCCCCATATTTTTATTACTATGCCCCATAGAATCCCTCTATTGTAAATTTTGTGGCTTTATATTATTATTGTAAGGCTTTGGGTGATATACGTGACTCCTTAGACTCCTATATATAGAAAGGAGGTTTTTTCATTTGAATCATCCAAGAATTGTTCATTTGTGTAATGTAAGGGGGGTTTCCCCCTCGAAGAGGCTGAATTCTAAGGCGTTGATCTCCCTTTTCTATCTTTGTGTGAGTAGGTTCCATAACATTTGGTATCAGAGCTTTGGATTCTAAGGTTTCGCTACTCCAAATAGGTCATCGTGGCATTTTCGCTATAAATTTTTTTCTGCAACATTTCAGAAGCGAAAAAATACCCATTTGAAAAGAAATCGCATTAAACCTCGGGTCTGAATTTTAGAGCTTTTAGCGCTATATTTTCGGAGATATGATCTGAGGAAGTTGGTCTTTTTGCAGACTCTTGAATTACATTCCAAAGAGGTGACCTGGGGAAAATCATCATAACTTTCTCTCTGAGCATCAGATTGAAATTTTGTAAGAAGGTGTAGAAAGAGGACAGACTGTAGTTTCTTGTGTTTAGTTTTCAGTGCCAAAGGTTGAAACAGTGACACGTGGCACTCCATACAAGTTCGCTCTTTTGGAAAGGTCTATAATCAGGTCATCTTGGGATATTGTGCATACCTCTTTCTTGGAGAATCCAATTTGGATCAGACTGGTGGCATTAGAAAGAGGACGCAAAGGGCTACTATAGACCACAATTTTAGAACTGGATGATCTGAAATTATAGAGATACATCAGATTCAATATCAAGCTCCTACAAAGTGAAAAAAGGTGTGTAATTTTTTTTTAATTTTTGCATAAGCTTGGTTTGAAAAATTAGTTTGAAGGAATTCAAAGGGCATAGTAAAGCATTATTATAGATAATTAATGCCCCAAGGAAAGAAAATGCAACCACCTAGTAAGCAACCTGAAAGCTCTGGCATGAATCATGAAGAAGAGGATGAAATGCAACATGATATATCAAAATTACAAGACCAAGTGCAACAAGTGTCACTTGGACAAAAAGTAACATAATCTAAGATGAAAGATGTAGAAGCTAAGATGGATGGTTTAAAGAAAGGTGTAGAAGCTAAGATGGATTGTTTAAAGAAAGGCGTAGAAGCTAAGATGGATGGCATGGAAGCTAAGATGAATGGAATGGATGCTAAAATGGATGGCATGGATGATAAGATGGAAGAATTGAAGATAAATATGAATAAGTTGCTACAAGAAATGGTCACTAAGGTGAAAGGGTAGTAAACGAAACTCATTATGAGAACAAAAGAAATGTTAATAATGATTTCATAGACTCTAATGTTGGATCAAAGACCCACCATATTCCAAAAATCGATATGAGGAAATTTGATGGCAAGAATCCCACAACATGGATATTACAGATGGAGCAATTTTTCGATCTCAATAATGTGAAAAACACACAAAAGGTACGTATTGCAACTTTATATTTGGAACCAAATCAGTTAATTATGGTATCAATGGCTTTTCTCTCATAAACAAATTATCACTTGGGAAATTTTTATAAAATAATTGACATCACATTATGAGGATACAAAAAGCAACACTTTTTTTAGCCAATTGATAAGTCTCAAACAAAAGGGTTCAATAATGGAGCACATTAAAGAGTTCCAAAAATTGAACATAAGGGTAAAAAATATTCCAGAGTAGCATAGAATTGATGTGTTCATAGGGACTTTAAAGGATAATATCCAATATGATGTTCGCCTTGGGAACCTGATTCATTAGAGAAGGCATTCAGGTTAGCAAGAAAGATGGAAAGCAAAATTATGGCAACCAAGAAGCATACCACTCACAACTATAAAGATGGAAGTGTTGTTGCCCCTAGTCTTCCACAACCTGTAAGGATGACACCACAACAATTGCAAGAAAAAAGAGCAAAAGGGATTTGTTACGGCTGTGATAGCAAATACACTAAAGGTCATAAGTGTGCTCAGAAGAAATTATTCTACATAGATTGCGAAGAGGAAGAAGAAAAGGAGCAAGAAAGGTCAAAAGAAGAGGATATAATCGAAGAACAAAGCCTAGATAAAGAAGAAATGAATCCGACCATTTATTGTAATGCATTGGTGGGAATTACCACTCCTCAAACCATTAATATAGAAGGACAAATCAAGAAGAAAAAGTTAATAGTGTTGATTGATTCAGCAATTACCCATAATTTTAGTCATTGTAAGATAGCAAAAGAATTGAATTTCTTATTATATCTAGCACCAGAGTGTCAAGTGATGGTTACAAATGGAGGAACAATAAATTGCTCTGGAAAGTGCCATAATATCAAGCTATCCATGGGAGAATATGTATTGACTAGCCCAATGCTTTCCATTGCAATGGGAGGTGTTGATGTTGTACTAGGAGTCCAATGGCTACAATCCTTGGGTACAATAGCTTTTAATTTTCAAGAACTTTTCATGAAATTTTCTGTGGAAAGAAAGGAAGTTCAATTAAAGGGTATTGTGAGGAAACTGAGAAAGATAATTAGCTCTAACGGTATGAAAAAGCTTCTAAAAAAGGAACAAAGAGGTGTAATTTCTCAATTATGTTCGCTAGATGTTTCCACATCGGAATCATCTATTTCTCCAGATCTCCAAAAAGTCTTGGACAATCATTCCAATGTATTTGAGACTCCCAAAGGTCTCTCACCTATTCGTGATCATGATCATGCTATTCATCTGATTCCAGGAAGGGTTCCTCCAAACATCAGGCCATACAGATATCCCTATGCCCAAAAGAGTGAAATTGAACGTATGGTTGCAGAAATGCTAGAGGCTGGTATAATTCAACCTAGTCAAAGTTCTTTCTCTATTCCAACAGCATTGGTGCACAAGAACGATGGATCATGGTGCATGTGTCTGAATTATAGGGAGTTCAACAAGCTCACTATTAAAGATAAGTTTCCCATTACTATCATTGATGAATTAGTGGATGAATTGCATGTTGGCATTATGAGACAAGTGTTGTCCTTGATGGAAAATCACTAAGATGATAAATTATAGTGCAGAAAAGTTATTTTCAAGTTCACAGAATTTTATGCAGAGAAAAGTTTACTTCATGTAGAGAAAAGTTCACGGAATTTTATGCAAAGAAAAGTTTATTTCATGTAGAGAAAAGTTCGCAGAATTTTATGCAGAGAAAAGTTTATTTCATGTGGAGAAAAGTTCACGCACTTTCATGGTTGGTTCATGGTATTAGTCCCACAGTTTTTGATCCTATGGTTTTGGCCCGTGGTATTGGTCCATGATTTGAGGAAGAGCTTGCCTATATAAAGAAAAGAAGATCATTTGGCTTGGGCATGCTTTTGGGTTGAATATCTTAAGATCTGAAATATTGGGTTATTGTTTCAAAATCTCGATCTATATGAAAGTGAAGTGGAAATCGAATCTGTGAAGGGTGATCTCTCGAGCGCTACAGCTGCGAAAGTGCGGAGGCGCCACAGAAGGCGCAGTGCGGAGGCGCCACAGGAGACGCCACAGAGGCACCACAGAAGGTGCAGCGCGGAGACACCACAGAAGGCGCAGTGTGGAGGCGCCATAGAAGGCGCAGTGCGGAGGTGCCACAGAAGGCGCAGTGCGAAGGTGCCAAAGAAGGCGCAGTGCAGAGACAAAAGAACTAGATAATACTGATTCACCCCCCCTCTCAATATTATTTTCAACAATTGGTATCGAAGCCGGTCCTTCTAAAGAAGCTTTATCGCTTGAAGGAAGATCTTTCATCATGAGCAACTACGAGAGGGAAGCATCTATCAAGCCACCAGTTTTTGATGGGACAAACTTCAATTATTGGAAGGTAAGAG
>APFE030873023.1:3072-28584 GCA_000404065.3 Pinus taeda
TTTTGGGATCCAGGGGAAAATATCTGTGTATATGTGTTTTATGTGTTATGATCTCGCATTGTTTATTTTCTGTGTTTTAGAATTCGTATGCAGGTAATTTCTGTACGGGGTTAAAACCTACATAGTGAAATTCCGTGATGCTTTCCATGCATCATTGCTTCAGAAGTATGTTAAATATTTTGATCATGTGTTTGACTGGTCTGTATTGCATGTGGACCCAGATGAAGAATTCCATTCTGAGCCTCAATGTATATTTCAAAGAAAGATTCTCATGCTTCGGAACCGAAAAATCGAGCAGGGTAAAGTGCAATGGAAGCACTTTGGGCTTGATGAAGCTACATGGGAGATGGAAGATCAGATGCAGGCTATGTATCCTTCCTTATTCGCTAGTTGAGCGGATGTTTTCGTATATTTCTTTGGTATATGTTTTGGTATACGTTTTGGGTGATGTTTGGTATATGTCCATGTGTATATGGATGTAAATACCTCCATGAGGTATGTTATAAAGCTCCAATAAGTAGTATGGGTGTCATATCATTATGATGTTATGGGTGTTATGTTGTCATGTTGGTTTGCTTCTCAGCAGGATGATCATTGTAGATACTTCAACGAGATAAGTTATAAATCTCCAAGGCAATATATTTTTCTTACATCAATATTGTGTTTATAAGTGTTGTTGAACACTGAGGATGGTGTTCCCCCAAGGGGGAAGGGTTATGTAACATCCCTCATGAAAATTCCATGTAATAAAAGTTAATAAAGGCAAAATAATAACCATGGTTGATGGGACACTTATTCCAAGTTAAATGTTTGGCAAAACCATAGTGATGGAGACCAATTCTAGTTAATTAATGGTTAAGGAAATTGGCAAAGGAAATGGCTAAGGCTTTGGAAAGGCAAAATGCCATTTTGGACACATTTATTTATGAAAATTAGGAGAAAATGGAGGTGAAAGGTCACAGGTTGCACGTGAGGAGGAAAATGAAGGAAAATAATGGAAAATGAAGAAAATAGAGGCCTCATTAATAAAAAGGCTTCTAAGGATCAGTACACAAACTTTTGTTAGTTTAGTTTTGGAACTCTTTCTCTATTCTCTCTCTCTCTCTCTTATTCTTGGACACATAGTTTTCTTGGAGAACTCTTGGAGGAGTGTGGCATACTTGGAATTTTGAAGAAAGAAGGTAAAAGAAGAGTAGGAAAGCGCAAGAGGACATCAGGATCAACATCTACAATGGATTTGGCTTGCAGGTACCTAGTTGCATGTATGTTTTCCTTACTAGTTTTGGCATGTGTGGCATATGGATGTGGTTTATTGGTCATGATCTGTCACTGGCATGGAGGAGTGCTTGGATATGTCACTGGCATATGCATGTGGCCCCCTCAATTAGTAAGGTTCTTTTATGTTTTTAAGTGAATTTCCTTATATCATTTCGTAAGTTTATTTTCTGGATGCATCTTGTAGAATTTCCTTATCGTTTTCGTTTATTGATTTTTGAGTTAAATAGCATTGGTGTGATTGTCTTGTTAACTAATTTTCTTTATTGATTTGGGAGCACATGAATTGAGTTTAAGGAGTAATGATAATAGCAGTGAGAGTTTATATTTAAAATTAAAATTGTAATTCTTAAAAATAGAGGATTTGTTTGCAGGTTTTATTTCATGCAATAGTGATTTATGATTTTGAGCAGGTGAGAATATATTTTCAATTCATTTTGGATTTTCATGCAAGAGTGTGTTAATATAATAGATAACTTGATTCCTTTAGAGGATTGAGTTTCTTTCAAAGCATAATTCAAACATACAATAGAGAGAGAGTGTGTGTGATTTTCTGAGTTAAATTTCATTTTACAAGTGTGAGATTGATTTATAATTATGAGATTTTCATAAGTTGTGTGGATTTCATAATTAGAATTAATTTTCATAAGTGTGGGATTGATTTACTTTTATGCAGAGTTGTGAAAGTTTCTTTTGAAGTAGTTGATAAAAGAGTGTGATCATTTTATTTTCAAAGGAGAAATTGCTCTACTCATGTGCATTCCAATAACTTAATTTAGAATCTATATTTCAATAAATCAATTTTATTTAGATGTGTGAATAATCAAGGCCTTCTAGCACATACAATGCACTTACACTTCATCAGATTACTAGCTATGGTCAATAATTTATACAAGTAATTTAAAGTTAATTAAATTACCAAACATTTTGGCGCCCTTGTCAGGGATTAAACCTAGGTCACCCGCGTGACAGGGTGGAATACTCACCACTATACTGCAATGACCTCGTAGTGCGACACCACCCACTCAAACTCATATGCCATCATTTTAAGGTAAACATAAACTTCATGAGGTACTTAGATCCGAAATCCAACCTAGAGATTCACCAACCTCATCAACCGAAGAAGTAATAGAAGAAGAAGCTCCTACATCCCAAACACAAGGAGTAGTTTTCCTATCTTCAACTGGAGAAAGACTTTTAGGACAAGAGCTAGAGATCCCTACTGAAGAAGAGGAGGAAGAAAGTTATTTTAAATTACCATTAATAGAAGAACAAGAACTAGAAGAGCTAGAAGAAGAACCACAAAACCCAATTTTGGAACCTCGGATTAGTTCTAAAGAATCTACAATGGCTAAAGAAGGGGAAGGGGAGGTACATAATGTTAATGGTGAACAACCTAGGATTGGAGGAGGAAGAGAAGGAAATAGAGTTGGAGGAAGAGGGAGAGGTGGAGGAAGAGGGAGAGGAGGAGGTAGGAGAGATCCAGAACCCTTTGGATTTGCTATCCTCGATGAAGATACAACAACTACAATGAAAAACATATCACCCTCCATCCTTCCGAACTTTCATGGATTAAGAAGTGAGCATCCTGAAACATTTCTCTTTGAGTTTGAAGTATTGTGTAGATCTTATAATTATCTTGACCCTCAAAAGTTGAAATTGTTTCCAGCAACTCTTAAGGATGCAACATTAAAATGGTTCATGGGATTAGGAGCACACTTTATAAGAACATGGGAAGAAATGAAAACTACATTCTTAGAGAAATATAAGGATTATTGTATGTCCCATGATCTTAAGGATGAAGTCTTTAGAATGATGTAGAAAGAAGATGAAAATATTGAAGGTTTCATGGAAATATTTGCTTATAATATTTAAAGGGCTAAAATGCATGAACTAGATGAAGAAACTTTGAAAGCTCTCTTATTAAAATCCATCAGAGATGAGTGGATTGATCTCCAGATTTTGATGGGTAAGGGAGATATTTCTCAGTTATCATTTGGAGATATTTTCGAGTTGTGCATACACATTTCAAGAGGTAAGGCAAGAACTGGGAAAAATCCAAGAGATCCTCTCATGTCTAGGATTAATAAATCTGTAGCTGGGACTGTAAGTAGGGCTGAATTAGGTAATTTGCTTGACAACTTTAAAACAAACATTTTGGGAAGTCTTAGTGAGAAAATAGATACCCTTAAAGTGAAAAACAAGCAAAATGTTGAAAATGTTGCATTGTCAATCTTTTGTCCCAAATCTAGAAAGAAACATTTTATGAGAGAATTCCTTCTTGATTTAAAAAGTATAGAAACATGTGTTATATGTGCAGAAAATCATGATACAAAAGAATGTCCTTCAATACCAGGTCTTAAAGCAATTTATCAAGAGGAAATGATACCAAATCAGATAGATCCTCTTTGTTTTATTGCTAAGAGACCATGGAAAAATTCGCAACCAAATATGACCCGGGGATTTAACACTCAAACATTTGCACAACCATCACAAACAATTGGACTGCAACCATGCCTTAACAGTCTTGACCTCAACCTTGGGCACAAGGATGGAAAAATCCTTATGGAAAATATCCTCAATATCAACAACCTTATCATGTCTTTCCACCACAATATTTTCCTCAACATGTTCAACCAACTCAACTTCAGAATCCAAATCCACAACATTGATTACTATTTCTGCAAAGACCAAATCAATTGCATTCTCAACCACTTCCAAATCTGAATATAATGAAAATTTACAACCTGTTTACAATATGGAAGCACAAAATTTCCAAACTTACATAATAAGTCCACAAGATCTAAACAATGTCCAACTTAGATCTAGAAGAGTATTGGAAAAGAAGTCCTCGACAGTTGTTATTTAGGAATCTAAAAAAGAAAATGCCTCTAAAAAAGATGAGCCTCTCAATGAAAAAAAAACCCTTCAAAAGCAAGTCACCCCTACACATTATGATGACATTCCAACTCCTATTATGGACCAACCTTCAATATCTGTTTCAAAACCACCTTTTCATGAAAGATTAAAAATAGATGAAGGGATAGAAAAACATATTTTATTGCCTGATTATGATATCTTAGATGAGTTGAAGAATATTTGTATAAAAATTCCTTTACTACAAGCCATTAAGGAAATACCAATTTTTGCAAAGACACTTAGGGAGTTGAGTATTAAAATACCCGGGAGAAAGAGAATTTGAAATTCCAAATACATTGGTTGATTTAGGAGTAGCTATAAACATCATGAGTAAACAAACTATGAATCAATTGAAACTTCCTAATCTTCAATATACACCTACATGTTGCAATTAGCAGATAGATCTATTAATAAATCTGATGGTGTATTAGAAGACATATTTGTATCCTTAGATTCTTGGGAGTATCCTGTTGATTTTATGATTCTAACACCCAAGAGTAATTTAGAAGCACATCCATTGATTCTAGGAAGATCATGGTTAACTACAATTGATGCATTTATAAGTTCTAGATCTGGTGATATGTTTATTTTTTATGGAAGTTCAACAAATAAATTCATGTTATATCCTCCTGGAAAAACAACAATAGAAGTAGAAAGTGAAGAATGGATAAATGTTGATATTGATATACGACCAATCTTTGTTACTTCACAAATAGATGAGGAAGATCAGATTTTGAATTTAATGGAAAATAATGAGTCTTCCTCATATTGTGAATCTAATCAAAGTTTTCAAGAACAATGCAATATTAAATATTTATCATCTTGTCAAATATCTTTACATTCTATGGAAAAATTTGGCAACTCTTTAATAGAAATCTTTCTAAAAAAACTTTGAATATCAATAATAATCTCGAAGAATTTCAAAAGAAAATTTTGATAAAGATGTTATAAGAACATTCTGCTACTTATGCATGGGAGTATACTGACATGAAAGGAATTGATCCTAATACTTGTATACATCATATTTACATTGAAGAAAATTGTAAATCAATCAGACAACCTCAGAGACTAATGAATCCAAATTTGAGAGAAATTGTTAAAGAGGAATTACAAAAATTGTTAAATGTGAATTCCATTTATCCAATATTAGATAGCGAGTGGGTTTCACCATTGGTAATTGTTCATAAAAATAATGGAAAATGGAGAGTATGCATTAATATAGGGAATGGAATAAAGCTACCTTAAAAGATCATTTTTCACTTCCTTTCATAGATCAAGTTTTAGACACATTGGTAGGAAAGAAATATTTCTCATTTCTAGATGGTTTTAGTGGATATAACCAGATCCAAGTAGCTCCGGAAGATCAAAATAAAACCACTTTTATCTATCCATGAGGAACCTATGCTTACCAAGTACTTCCTTTTGGGTTGTGTAATGCACCTACAACATTCCAAAGGGCAGTTGTTGTTTTTATTTTTATTTTTTATTATCTAATTCATGATTGTGTGGAAGTTTACATGGATGATTTTATGGTTTATGGAAATTCTTTTGAAGAAGCTCTTAAAAATTTGGAAAAAGTTCTCATTAGATGTAAGGAAGAAAATCTCTCATTAAGCCATGAAAAATGTTTTATGATGATTACTAAGGGGATTGTTTTAGGACACCATATTTTAGGAAATGGAATTAGAGTGGACACATCTAAAGTAGAAGTTATTTATAAATTGCCAATTCCAATTTGTCAATGAGATGTTAGAAGTTTTCTTGGTTTTACTGGTTACTATAGAATATTCATAGAAAACTTTACAAAAATTGAATCTCTGCTTTTCAAATTCCTCACAAAAGATTGTGAATTCAAATGGAGTTCTGGTTGCTAAAAAGTATTTGAAACATTGAAAGAAAAAGATTTTTGAAGCATCTATACTAAGGGGACCAAATTGGAAATTACATTTTCAAATTTCAATAGATGCTTCAGATACAACATTAGGATTTGTACTAGGACAAAAAAATTTAACTCCTTATGCCATTTATTATACTAGTAAAAATTTGACTCCTACAGAGTTAAACTATACTATAACAGAAAAGGAGTTTTTAGTTGTTTCCCATGTCATCAACAAATTCAGACATTACATCACTAGCTATGAAACCTTTGTACATATTGATCCTTCTGCAATTAGGTACTTAATGAATAAACCAATTACTAATGGAAGAATTACCAGATGGTTATTGTTGTTACAAGAATTCAATATTACTATTTTGGATCGACCTGGAAAACAAAATACAGTTGTTGACTTTCTATCTAGGATTCAAAATTATAATAACGATGTACCTATAGAAGACAATTTTCCTTATGAGTATTTATTGTAGTATCTACTAAATCTCCTTGGTTTGCAGATATTCCTATCTATTTGGCTACATGGAAGTTACCATTAGATTTGTCTCCTCGAGACAAAAGAGAGGTAATTCAAATTAGTGCATCTTACTCATGGATAAATGGAGAATTTTACAAAACAGGACCAGATCTGATTATTCGAAGATGTGTTAGAGAAGATGAAGTACCAAGAAATACTAAAAGCTTGTCATGATGGGCCATGTGGAGGACACTTCGCTGACAAAAGAATTGCTTACAAAGTCCTTCTCTTAGGATATTATTGGCCTTGCCTTTTCAAGGATGCCAAAGAATATTTAAAGAGATGTGATAGCTATCAGAGAATGGGGAAACCTATTCCTTTAGATGAAATGCCTCTGCAACCTCAGGTACTCATTAAACCTTTTGAGAAATGGGCTCTAGATTTTGTTGGTCCAATTAATCTACCATCTAGACAAAAAAGGTACATTCTTGTTTGCACTAATTATGTTACAAAATGGGTAGAAGCTAAAGTGCTTTCTTTTGCAGCTGAAAATGTTGTAGTTTCATTTCTTTTCGAGGATTTTTTTACTCGTTTTGATGTTCCAAGGGAGATTGTGACAGATCAAAGAACTCAATTTACATACAAGTTGGTACAAAATATAATGTAGGAATATAAAATCAAACATCAGAAGTCCACTCCATATCATCCATGGGCAAATGGGAAAGTGGAATCCACCAATAAAGTAATTGAAGCAATTCTTACCAGGACTGTGCATTTGCATAGAAGAGACTGGGTAGAAAAGCTTCCAGAAGATTTATGGCCATATCGTACCACATGGAGAAACACTACAGGACATACTCCCTATGAACTTGTTTATGGGAAGCAAGTCTTATTTCCTATTGAGTTATGGGTAAAGACCTTCAAGCCAACAATGAAATTAGGTCTTGATATATCTGAAGCACAAAAACAAAGAATGATAAGACATGATGTTATTCAAAGAACCAACATAATTCAACAACAAAGATCTGGGTGGCATGACAAGTACATAAAGGAAAGGAAATTTCAGCCAAGAGATTGGGCATTACTTTTTGACCCAAAGTTTAAAGATTTTCAAGGAAAATTTCAAACTCATTGGCTTGGGCCTTATGAGATTGAAACTGTCATTGATAATGGTGTAGTCAAGATCAGAACCATTGATGAAGAAATAGTGATCTTCCTTGTAAATGGTCATCGATTGAGAATTTATCACAAGCCATTAACAAAGGAGGAATTTGTTAAAACCTAAAGACATATTGATTTGAAGATGTTAGAAGGTTCCTTCCTCTCCAACTTGATTTGTTAATATTTTGTTTATATATATATATTTATATATATAAAATAAAAATTATAATAAAATTGTATAAACATGAAAATCAACTTTGTTGGCATGTTTATACAGAAAATATAGGGTGAAAACCAGTAATTTTGGCACCCTAAATTTTCTTTATGTCCCTCCTTTCATTTTCAGAGTGAGTAGCCACATAGTTGTTGAGAATCTACAACTTTGATGAAATTTTGCAGCTAATATTGATAGGAATCACCGACTGGAATGATTGAAGATTGTAGAAGAAGGAAATGATCAAGTCCACAATGGAAGCACCTGAAGGTAATTTCATAAGAACAATCAAGTATTAGAATCAGAAGTTGAAGGTATGCAAATATTGGATTTAATAATAAAGGTAAAAACATTACATTATGAAATAATATAGACGTTGTACCGCCTTTCAAAATAATGATTACTGTTCTAACTTCGGACTAAGTTATAAATATCATGTCATATCAATGAAGTTAGTCGGAAAATCCCACTTGTTATTCATCATCATCACGCAAACACATCATTTTCGAAACCCTGCTTCATTGATAATTCCGCTCTCTCGTGTCCATTATACTCTATTTCTCAAGAGCTAGTTCACTCATTTGCCTAAGCCATCTCACTCATCTCCATTTTTCCATTTCATTTTCCTATCCATACTCATATTTCTGAACCTAATACCATTCCAAAACCTTGTAAAAGAAGCTATTGTGAAGCGAGACTTTGTCAACATGGGAGTCATTGTTAGAGTAGAGAGGAATGGGAAGAAATTTATGGAAGGCTACCCACAAGTTAAGCAAATGCTACAACAAGCATAATGGCTAGGTTTTATAGAAAAAAATGATGGCTATGATAGAGAGGTAACCAAAACTTTTGCTCGGGCCTTTGATGGAATTGAAGTAGAAATTGGGAACATTAAAATTGTCGTGACAGAGTCCTTCATGGCCAAAGTGACTGGACTACCCAGAATTGGCGAAAGGTGGTTCAAAAACATAGGTAGTTAAGGGAATGAATGGAAGGTGTTCCTAAAGAATCCAGGTATGGACACTACTATTTTTAAAAAGGGTATTCCGAGCACAGCTCTAAAGGGTAAATGGAGGAATTTATTGTTAGTAATTCAGAAGTTCATTACTTGTGAGTGTATATTTGGTAGCATGTTTCTCTACCATGTTCGTGTAATGATGAACTTTATTGAAGTAAATGAAATCAATTTAACCTATTTTCTACATAATAGCTTGAGAAAGATATCTGGAAATACACAAAGAAAAATTCAGTCCATTGAAAAGACTCTATATCATCATGGTCTTGCTCATTGAAGCCCATCTTGAGAATCTAGGAGATAACTGGGAGAATTTCTTAATTAGAAATCATTTTAAAGAAGTTGAGCAAGGAGAACCAAGTAGCAATAAGATAAGGAGAAGTAGAAGAAAATTGTTTGAAAACCCTACTGATAACCCACCTCAACCAGAGCAACATTCAAAAGATGAACTTCCTCTTGCAAATGTTTTAGAAAATCTAAAGAAGAAAATTGTTAGAAGAAAGAAAGTGAAAAAGAAGAAATACACCTAAAGAGAAAACAAAGGAAACAAATAAGGCCACAATAGAATAAAAGAAAACTCAAAAACAAACTCCTCTCTCATCTACCATAAGGAGAAGCACAAGACTTAACAAAATGGTAAAGGAGTCATCTCAACAATTCACAAAGTTTGTTAATCTGGAAAAGGAAGAGGAACCAAAGGTTCCATCGCCAACTTTATCACCAGTGTCATCACCAACTGATAATTCAGTGAGAAGAACACCATAGATTGATTCAGTACAACAGGAAATATATGACTATATTGAGTCTCTAGAGAAAAAGGATACAGGAAAGGTATCTTCTTCTTCAATTCAAGGAAAAAAAATTCAGTCTGACAGTCCATAAGAACCTCTAATTGTGAATACCTTGAAGCAAGAAAATTTTGAATTAGAGACACTGAATAGACATCTAAAACAAGAACATGAGACATTAAAGGTGCAAATGAAATTCAAAGAACTAATAATGATAACATTTTGTTGCATCTAGGCTTATGGTATGAAAAGAACAAAAAGTTAGAGGAGAAGAATAAGTCTATCAAGAGAAAGGTCATATGTTTGAAATACAAAATTTTGATGAAGAAGCTCAAGATGGAAATTGCTAAGAAGAAGGTAAAGAAAAAAAACTTGGATGTTTTAGCTCAAGCTTTTGAAGGAGTGCAGTGACAAAGAAAGACTATTTGTTTTTGAATTTTCACATGAGAACATGCAATGACCTCTGTGTGGGGGAATGTTGAACCTCATAATTGCTTCTTTTTGACACCCTTTTTCCACCTATTTTACTCCTTTTTTATCATTATAATCATTCATTGGGAAACAAATCACATAATCCATGGCATGAAAGGTATATGAAAGTCTTGTATTTCATAAGTTAATAATGTTGTTTACTATTACTCTAATATTCGTTTTAGCTACCGGATTGGGATGCTTTTGCAGCTAATGTCTAATTCTGCAGCTAAGTCCATTTTTTCATAGGTTCTAAGGTGCCATCTGGAGTGAGAAATATATGGGAGGCTAGAAATCAATGCACTCCACGATTCCTTCCTACCTTCATGAACCAGATCGATCAAGGAAGCTTCCATTACATGGTCAAAGGAAAAAGTCAACTTTGTCAGCTATACAGGCAAGCGAGGAATGATATATATGGTTAACGATTTGCTTTGTTAAATAGAAAATCCTTAGCGAATTTCATTATGGTATATTTTATAGTTAATTTTAGTATTTTGTTAAGTGAAGCTAGGCATGAAGCTCTGAACATTTAATGATATGGGTTTTAAAAAAAGACTTCGTAAGCAAGCAAAAACACAGTGATTTTATTATGCGATAATGAGAATTAAAACTCTATTTTCAATTCAATTATAAAGAATCCTTCTTATTTTGATGCGTGGTTGATTGTTCAATTAGATCTCATGACCATCTGCTTTTGGAGGCCCCCCTCAAGTAGTAAGGTTCTTTTATGTTTTTAAGTGAATTTCATTATATCATTTCGTAAGTTTATTTTCTAGATGCATCCTATATAATTTTCTTATCGTTTTCCTTTGTTGATTTCTGAGTTAAATAATAACATTGTGATTGTCTTGTTAACTAATTTTATTTATTGATTTAGGAGCACATGAATTGAGTTTAAGGCGTAATGATAATAACAGTGAGAGTTTAGATTTAAAATTAAAATTGTAATTCTTAAAAACAAAGGATTTGATTACAGGTTTTATTTCAAGCAAGAATGATTTATGATTTTGAGCAAGTGAGAATATATTTTCAATTCATTTTGGATTTTCATGCAAGAGTGTGTTAGTATGATAGATGACTTGATTCATTTAGAGGATTGAGTTTCTTTCAAAGCATAATTCAAACATACAATAGAGAGAGAGAGTGTGTGATTTTCTGAGTTAAATTTCATTTTACAAGTGTGAGATTGATTTATAATTATGGGATTTTCATAAGTTGTGTGGATTTCATAATTAGAATTAATTTTCATAAGTGTGGGATTGATTTATTTTTATGCAAAGTTGTGAAAGTTTCTTTTGAAGCAGTTGATAAAAGAGTGTGATCATTTTATTTTCTTGGAGAAATTTCTCTACTCATGTTCATTCCAATAACTTAATTTAGAATCTATATTTCAATAACTCGGTTTGATTTAGAGGTGTGAATAATCAAGGACTTCTAGCACATACAATGCACTTACACTTCATAAGCTTACTAGCTCTGGTCGATAATTTATGCAAGTAATTTAAAGTTAATTAAATTACCAAACAATATGCAACTGGCCCGACTCAGGCTAAGATCTAGAAAGGACCACAGAAACGGGGTGTCAACTTAGCAAAACTTCCCCAACAGAAGGTACTACTCTTAGGCTTTACCCTTATATACACATGGTATCCTACTTGGAATTCCCAAAAACTTCACTTTTTATAAGTATATATTTTCTCGCGGTCTTCGACGGATTTTAAATTCATCCTTACCTTCTTCACTACTTCCTCCATTTCTTTTAACATATTAGGTCCTAACATCAATTTATCCTCTAGGCCACTCCCATTGATAGGTGTTCGACATCTACGTTCGTACAACACTTCAAATGAACTCATCTTTAGGGAGGTGTGACAATTGTTATTATAGGCAAATTCCACCAACTTGATATAGTCTTCCCATTTAGTCGGTTGTTGCATCACATACATTCTCAACATGTCTTTGAGTACCTATTTGGTAACTTAATTGATCTTAAATTACTTACATAAATTATCAACCAGGTTAGTAAAATGATGAAGTGTATGTGCACTATATGTTCTAGAAGTCTTGACGCGACTTGGAATGAAAGTGGATAAAGAGCTGAATGGACGGGGAGATGACAGAGGTTCTAGGGTTTAACAAAAAGATTGACAGCAGGTAACAGGCAACCATGGAGGCACAAGGAGGAGGGAGCTCCACTCCCTCCTATAGTAATGTGGTTTCAAATAGAGGAAGAGCAAGGAACAAGAACAAGCCTCCACAATCCTTGGAAGTCAAGACTAAAAACTTTGAAACTCAGAAGGCGGAAGGCAGCGAAATCCATGCAGAACAAGGGACCCACGAAGAAGACCGACAGGAGGAGAAAGTGGAGGACAAAGATCAAGGACTAGAGAATAGAACCAAGTTGGGGCCCTGCAAACCCAAAACCGTCACTAAACGTGGGTTATATTGAATGATCCAGCTCTGCAAGAGCATAGGGATCACATGGCAAACTATGCCATTATATGCAAGTTTATGGGAATCTGGCCGTCAGAGAAAGCGTTATACACTTGGATAAAATACAACTGGAAACCAAAGGGGGAGTTAAATATACATCTTGGATCCAAAGGTTTTTTTACAGTGGTGTTCACAAATATGGAGGATAGAGATAGGATTTTTGAAGGAGGACCATACTTATTTGCAGCTGCTGGTCTCTATATGCGGCCATGGACAATGAACTTTGTGTCGGAATGAGAAACATTCACTTTAGTACCAGTATGGATTAGACTCTACTCCTTACCTTTAGATTACTGGATGCTAGAGTCTTTAAAAGCTATAGGTAATAAATTAGGTCAGGTCTTAAAGATTTTAGAAGCAACTCTAAGAGGAAAATATGCCTCCTATGCCCATATATATGTGGAGATGGACCTATCAGGAACCCTTCCAAATGAGGTCATTCTAGAAGGCTATGACGAAGAATGGGTTCAAAAAGTTGACTATGAGCACATTTCGTTCAGATGTCGCAAATGTCATGAGCATGGACACCTATCTAGTGATTGTCCTCTTAATAAAAGGGAAGAATACCTGAACACCAATAAAGGGAAAGATCAGACAGGTTTCACCAAAGTAGAAGGAAAAGGAAAAGGAGGAGGAAGGAAGACACAAAAGAACCATACTGAGAATGATAACAAAACAAGAAGTTACAACAGTTTGAGATCTTAGGAGAAAAAGAAGTAGATGGAGGTGACCAAAAAAGTACAGAGAATTAGGCAGTAAGGGGGAAAGGAAAAGAGACCAGCATGGAGTTCACACAGGAACAGAATGAAGACACAATGGACCCTTTGAGTACCATGGAGATAGAAAAAGACCATGAAATGAATCAAAGTGAAAGCGGCACAGAGGACCAAGACTTACAGGAGATCTTCAAAAGGGAGAACCTAGAGCTAGGAAAGTTTCAAGAACAAGGAGGAAACCTGGGAATAAACTCCATACCTCAGGAGGATGTTGACAAGGTACAACATATATTCCTTAACAAGACACATCAAACAACTGCAGGAGTCAAAAGAGGACATGATAACCAGGAAAATAAAGGGAATTCATCAATAGGGTTAATAACCAGAAAATAAACAAAAGACCCAGGCAAGAGCAGGGGAAGAAAAAGACAGAAAGAACTGCTGCTGGAGTGTGGAAAACTCATGATTGACTCAGGAAGGATGAAAGATCTTTCCAGTTACTCCTTCAAAACCCCACCTTAATGAAAATCACAACCTAGAACATAAGAGGACTAGGGAGTAGAAGAAAACAGAGGAATCTAGGTAATAGGATCAGAGAGGAAAAACCTGACATAGTGTTCATACAGGAAACAAAATGCTCAGTGGAGAAGATCAAAGAAAAACACAACAAATGGTTAAATAGATATGAATACCTTGAGGTTAAATCTAATAAATCTACTGGGGGAATTCTCACCCTATGGGATCTAGAGAAATTTGGTGTGATTGATGTGGAGACGTCTAGACACCATCTCTCTTTGATTATCCAATCGATGGGTGACAGGCAATGTTACATGATCACCAATATCTATGGGCATCAACCAATGGAGGACAAACTTCGACTCCTCACAACACTGGAGGATTTGAAGAAGAGATACCCAGCTCTACCCTGGATTCTAAGAGGTAATTTTAACATGATAAAATCACTCTCAGAGAAGAAAGGAGGAACAAGAACACTTGGTACGGATTCTGTTGCCTTCTAGAACTTCCTCACCGACATGACACTGGTAGATATGGAAACTAGCAATGGGACCTTCACTTGGAATAACAAAAGGGGGGGGCTCTACCCAAGTAGCCTCAAAATTAGACAGATTCATTATCTCAGAGGAACTTCTTCTCATGGGAAGTAGCCTAATTGTTCTCATCCTACCTTTTGGAGGTTCAGATCACTGGCCCATTCAATTGGAAGCTTCTCTATGTGGTAACCGAGGAACAACCCCTTCAGGTTTGAGAATGCTTGGCTCACACATTCAGATTTCCTCACAAACATTGAAAAATGGTGCAAGGAAGAGCTACACTTTCAAGGTACAAAGATGCTCCTTCTACACTGCAGGCTCAAACACATTAAAAACAGACTCAAAGAGTGCAATAAAAAGGAATTTGGCAATATCTTCAAAGCTAAAGGAGAAGTGGAAAAGAAACTAAAGGAAATAAACCAAATTCTCATCATGAAAGGCTATACAGTTGAAATAAAAGAGATGGCAGAGTCACTGCAGCATGAATGGGAAAATAGATGTCTACAAGAGGAAATATTCTGGAGACAGAAATCAAGAGTACAATGGATTAAGGAAGGGGAGAGAAATACCAAATTTTTTCACAGATCTACCATAGCTCACAGAAACAATAACAAAATTGTGAAACTTACAGATCAGTAGGGTATAGAAAGAAACGCTCATGAAGAGATGGAAGAGGTTCTAGTCCAGCATTTTTAGAGATTTGTTGAGGAAACCACGGTAGATAGATACAATTTACGAAAATATTTACTTAGTACATACCTAAATTGGTATCTAGAGAAGATAATTACAATCTCAACAGACCAATAACAGAGGAAGAGATTGAGGAAGTCATTACAGAGATGCACAATGGGAAAGCACCAGGCCCAGACAGCTTCAATGTGGACTTTTTCAAAACATGTTGGAGGATAGTAAAACAGGATATTCTAGAGGTAGTGGAAGACTCTCGAAGATTTAAAACAGTCTTGAAGGTACCCAATGAATCTTTCATCGCCTTAATCCCCAAACAGGAAAAGGCCACCTCTCCAGAGAGATTCAGACCTATAGAATTATGCGATGTGGTGTACAAAATAATATCCAAAGTAATTTCCAACCGTTTCAAACCTCTCCTCCCTTCCCTAGTGTCAGAGGAGCAAACAGGATATGTGGAAGGAAGACAAATTCTTAATAACATAATTCAAGCACCTGAAGTGGTTCATTCACTCATTACCAATAAACAGGTAGGTATGATAATTCAGCTGGATATAGCAAAGGCCTATAATAAACTTAGCTGGTCGTACATCAGAGCAGTTCTAAAAGCCTATGGCTTTGATTAGAATTGGATTAAGTGGGTCATGGCGCTAGTTACCACTGCCAGTTGTTCAATTCTTCTCAACAGCTCTCCCTCCAAAACCTTCAAGCCTACCAAGGGTCTCAGGCAAGGTGATCCTCTTTCTCCGTTCCTTTTTATTCTAATGATGGAATGGTTAGGGAGGGCAATTAGTGCTACTAAGGAGGAAGGGAGAATTCAGGGTCTGAGACTTGCTCAAGGTTGGGACACAGTGACTCATCAGCAATTTGTAGATGATACTATGCTTCAAGGCACCCACAGTTAAGGAAGCCAAAGCATTTAAGCAGATTCTGAGTGAGTTTGCTATGGCTGTAGGCACAGAGGTAAGTCTTACTAAATCAAAGATTTTCTTTTTCAATACGGACATTTTGATTCAAAGAAATCTGTTCAGAATTTTGGGCTTTCAAAGAGAGTCATTGCCCTCGAAGTACCTGGGAGTTCCCCTCATTGACAAACTGTTACACAAGAAAATCTGGGAGCATGTTCTAAATAAGCTAAGAGATAAGATAATCAATTGGACAAATAGAGCCTTAAATCTAGCAGGGAGGTTGATTCTAATTAAGGCTATCCTCCAATCCATCCCTATATATATGCTTTCAGCCATTCCGGCACCGGCTGGTGTAATTATTAAAATAAGAAACATTCAGAGAGACTTTCTCTAGGGGAAAGGTGAAGAAAAGAAGAAATGGGCACTAGTGGCATGGGACAGGGTATGCAAACCTAAATCCCATGGTGGCCTGTGTCTTCATGACCCAGGAATTCTTAACGAAGTTCTAGGAGCCAAATTCTAGTGGAGATGGCTAAAAGAAACACAAGCCCCTTGGGCAAAAATATGGAAGCAAAAGTGTGCTAGGGATTGGTAGGAGAAGGACCTCATAAGAATGACAGGACAAGTGAAAGGTTCACCAATTTGGAATAGGGCATGGGAGAACAAGGCTCTAGTCCAAAATCATAGTTTCTGGGAGATCAGTAATGGAAATCTGGCCTGGTTATGGGAGGATAATTAGCAGCAAGAGGACAATCTTCGCAGTGAAGAATTAGCAGACATTCACACAGACACCATCAACAAAGGATTAAGGAGGGTAAGTGACTATTGGGATCAATCAAGGAACAATGGAAAATGGCAAATATGGAAACTTCCAGATTACAGTGAAATGGGCATGTTGAATACTCAAGCTATAGCCCTTAATGGTCTTTTTGAATAGAGACATATCTTAAGCTCAAACTTGGATGATCAATTAAGATGGGGAAAGAACAAGGCAGATCTCTTCACCCTTAAAGAGACCAAAAGGATAAACACAGGGCTTAATTTTTCAAACACTGATGAGATATGGAAAGAACTATGGAATAATGCTAATTAGATGAAAGTCAAACTATTCAAGTGGCTGGTTCAATAGGGAAAGATTCTGACATGGGATAACCTAAGGAAAAGAGGCTTTGTTGGCCCCTCAAGATGTCACTTGTGTGGACATCAGGAAGAAACCACTAATCATATCCTGAATAGATGCTCATTCACTACAACACTTTGGAACTGGGTTAGAGATGTCTTTGAGCAGACAAACAAACATGTAAATGACATCATTGCTACATTGAAAAACTGGCAGAATTTTTTTTTGGATAATGAAATTTTAAACTCCGCCTGGGTGTTAAACCTAGGGTTCTTAATCTGGAATGTTTGGAAGGAGCGCAACAACAAGATTTTCAAGGGTAAGGCAAGCTTGGTGAAAATCATCCTAAAGCTAATCCTTAAGCAACTCAAAGAGACAAAGAGAGGCCAGAATCCTGGAGAAGTTAGAGCTTAAGGTTAATCTCCCATGGGGTTCTATACAGATCAACAAGAATACCTCAGTAGAAAAGGATTTCTAGCAACCTCCTTCACAAGGTTTTGTAAAATTTAACATAGATGGCGCCTCAAAAGGAAATCTGGGAGAAGCAGGGTATGGAGGGGTCATGAGGGATGAGGAAGGAAACATACAGGTAATCTTCCAAAGTTATCTAGGTAGAGAAACCAACAATATGGCTGAGCTTATGGCTATGGAATTATGCTTGGAAACACTACTCAAGTTCAACATACATAATGTCATCAATAAGGCTGACTCAGAATTAGTCATTAATTTGGTGAAGAGGATAAATGATGGTGCAGCACCAGAGAAAATCTCGGGACACTGGCAGCTTCTGCAAGTCTACCAAAGAATCCAATCACACCTGAGAGTACTAAGAACTCTTAGGTTGGTGCATGTCTGCAGAAAAGCCAACAAATTCGTGGACTGGCTTGCCAATAAGGGGGTTCGAAACAAGCATATCAACTTGTGCTGTTGGTGGGAGGAGGTAATGGATGACAGGTTGAAGAAGGAATGTTCATCTCTAGCACTCATAGATAGACAACAACACCAAAATAGATCAAGAGGCAAAATTTTACTTCATGTCAACGAAGATTAAGTTCACATCAAAAAGTTTATCTGAGGATATGCATTATCGGTTCTCCAAGGGTGTCTGCAAGTAGGAACAAAGGCAGAAATCATGATAGGAGAAAATATGAAAGAATGTGCTACCAAGACGATCGCCTCAGAGCAACAACACCATGTATAAGGCATTCCATTCAGGAGGCCCCCCTTCTGGATATGTCTTCCTTGTGCAATGCGTTGGAGGTCAAAGGAAAAGAAAACTGGGGTAAAAAACTGCTCGAGATTTACCACCTGCATCAGGCGCCCTTTGACCCGTGAGTGGTTTTCTCAGAGGACAAGCGATGCCTTTCAGCATGCAAAGTGTGGTGGTGGGAGAAAATTGATTACCACCTTCATCGCTGGGTAATCTGCGAGCAGATGTGGCTGTCAGATCAGGAGAGGGAAGATCAACAGCCACCTTTTGGTGTGCAAGTTGGTGGGCCCGAAAGGATAAAACTACTAATGGTGTACCACCTTCATCGGGCGCCATCCAAACCAAAGACCGTTTTTTTTCTTCTGAAAAGCCAGTGATTCCACTCAGGAAGCAACATGTGGCAGAGGACGATAAAAGCAAACCGCTTTCATCACACGGTATTTAGCGGGCTTTTAAGCCGCGCGATATGGACACTAGCCGTTGGATTAGGCGGAAAAGATCAACGGTCAATGTTGATCGAGCAGCTTAAGGGTTTTTTTGCGCATGTTTGTTTTTTGACCGCTGGATAGGGAGGAGATAGATCAACGGTGAGTTTTGAGGCACAAACTTTGGTTCCACTAGCCCGCTTATGGTTCCAAGGTAGTCTAGGCATTGTTTCTCTTTGATTTTTGGAGGATTTTATGGGTACTTTGGGTCTCTTCCCTCTCCCTCTCTGGGAGTTTGTGCCTCTATGTGTCTGTTGTAACCTGTGTAAATCATTTTTTTACCGAAGTTAATAGAAGGACCTTCTCTTTCTTTAGCAAAAAAAAATATGTTCTAGAAGTCTTTTATTACTCACACAAATTCTAGATTAATTTGAGTTATCAAGATGCACATGTCCTTTATGAGTAAATTGATTATTCCTAGAAAATAAGATTATCTCTACATTGATGATCACACTCTCTTGCTTTCAAACAAAAACTACTTTTGCTTATAAATTTCCACACTTTGCCTTGAAATAAAAATGTCACGCTTCAGCTTAAATGTAAATCAATCTCACACTTGAAAATTAATCCTACACTTTGCATTATATACACATTCAATTGCAGAAATGAAAACTATTATTAATCTCATCACCCATCTATATAAATAGAAATCACGCTTGCATAAAAATAAAATGAAACCAACTCTAGCTTAAAGACACTCACACTTGCTTAAATTAAAGATCACACATACTTGAAATTTAACATTCAATTCTGTGAATAAATCCACTGTCTATAAGAAAGATAAAGTTCTATCTATTTAATTGAAATGTAAAACTATGTCACTGCTACTATGCTCTATGCATGTGCATCCAAAATCTTTGAACAATAGAAATGATTAGTAGAATGGTCTCGACTTAAATTTGAAAGAAACTAAAAATGCAATTACTCAATCCAATAAACACAAATCTATGAAAAATATAAACTAATTTCTAATTGCTAAAACAAAATAGAAATCCTTACTGTCTTGAGGGGGCCCTCCACGAGAAGCAGACAATCACTACCCTATCGATCAAGCACTTAACCACGCATGGATATTTACTGAGAAAATGAAATGATTCCTTAAAAACATAGTATCAAATAACATAGTTTCAGTCTTACTGTCACGTCCTTATTATCATTGTTTTCATTTCTGTCGAGAGGCATATTTATAGAGCTCATGGCAATTAATTGTTCAGAGTTATATGCGTAATCCCTATCAACAAAAACTAAATTTATCTTGAAAATATAATATCACATAATTCGCTTATGATTTTTTATTATCAAAGCAAATCACGAGGCGTAAATCTCATTCTCGCTCACCTGTTTCTGCCTACGGAGGTTGAAATCGCCTTTGACTGCATTACTAGGGCTTGTTCCATCAATCTGGTTCATGAAAGTAGGAGGAAATTGTTGAGTGCATCAATTTCCACCCACTGATGTATTTCGCTTCCCCACTAGCACCTTGGAACCTATCAAACCACAAAATTGGCTGCATAATCGTGTATTAGCTGCAGAATCATTGTAATTCAGTAGTTGATGTAAACATTAAACTAAATAATAAAGAAAATTATCATTTTATGAAATAAAAGACAATTGTAAACCTGCCATATCATAATTCCTGTAACTTGATGCCCAATGTGTTATTTTGAAGATCAAAAGGATATAGATAGTGTGAAAAAGGATGTTAGAAAGAAGAATTTGTGAGGTTCAACATTCCCCCACACAGAGGTCATTGCATGTCCTCATGCCAAAATTCAAAATTGATAAACCCTTCCTGTTATTGAAATTCTTCAGATACTTGAGCCAAAACATATAGATTTGTCTTCCTTGCTTTCTTCTTGGTGATTTCCATTCTCAGTTTCTTCATTAGAATCTTATACTTCAGACTTATGACTTTTCTCTTATGGCATTTGTTCTTTTCTTTCAACTTCTTATTCTTTTCATACCATAGACCACGATGTAAGAGAATGTTGTCTTTCTTGGTTCTCTGTATTTCATTTTGTACTTTCAATGTTTCATGCTCCTATTTTAAGTGTCTGTTTAGTGTCTCCAATTCATAAATATCCTATTTGAGAGTATTTATAATTGGAGGTTGTTGTGGACTGTCAGAATGAATTTCTTTTTCCTAATTTGAAGAGGATGCAGTGGCCTTTATGTAGCTCTCTTCTCCAAAGATTATATATATTCATATATTTCTTGTTGGATCGAGTCAATTTAAGGTTTTCTTCTTGCTGGACTATAAATTTGTGATAAAATGGTTGGTGATGGATCCCTTGACTCTTCTTCTTCCTCCAGATTGATAAATTTTGTGGACTGTCAAGATGGTTCCTTCATTGTTTTATTGAGTCTTGCACTCGTCCTTACATTGGATGAGGTCTTAGTAAGAGAAATTTTCTTTTCAATTTCCCTTTGTTCTATCTTTACTTACTTTGTTTACTTTGTTTTGCTTTTGGGTGTGCTTTCTTCCTTATCACTTGTTTTCTTTCTTTTAACATTTTTCTTTTTGAGGTTATCTAATACATATGCAAGGGGAGTTTCGTCCTTTGAGGGCTGCTCTTCTGGTGGAGGTAGGTCATCATTAGGGTTTATAAATAACCTTCTTCTACTTCCCTTTACTTTGCTGCTAGGTTCTTCCTCTTCTACCTCTTTAAAGTGGTTTCTGACTAAGAAAAGTTCCCAATCATCTTCTATATTTTTGAGGTGGGCTTCAATCAACGTTTTTATCAGACAATGATGATACATGGTATTCTCAATAGATTGCATTTTTCTATGAGTGTTACCAGTCATTTTCTTCAGACTATTGAGTAAGAAATAAGGCAAATTAATTTCATTCCCCTCAAGGAAATGCATCATCAAATGCACATGAGAGAAAAACATAGTTCCAAGTCTACCTTCACAAGTAATAAATTTTTGAATGACCAAAAGTAAATTTCTCCATTTGTTTTTAAGGGTTGTACTTGGGATGCCTTTCTTAAAGACTGAAGTGTCCATACCTGGGTTTTTGAGAAATGTTTTCCATTCATTTCCTTCAATTCCTCTATTCTTGAACCATCTTTCACCAATCCTAGGTAGCTTGGTTACTTCTGCTATGAAGGATTCTATCAATACTATCTTCACATCTCCAATTTCTGCCTCAACTCCATTGAATGCTCAAGCAAAGGACTTTGTAACTTCTTTGTCATAGCCATCAATTTTCTCTATAAAATCCAACCATTATGCCTACTGTAACATCTATATAACTTGTGTATAAACCTCCATGAATTTTTTTTTCCATCCGGATTTGTCCTCACAATAACCCCCATGTTGAGAAGTCTTAACCCATAACTGCTTCTTTTGACAAGGTTATGGAGCGAAAATGGCTTCGGAAATCATAGTATGGATGTGAGCGAAATTGTTAATGGAATGGAGTGAAAAGTGTTTTAGGAAAACATAGTATGAATGAGGGCAGAATTATCAACGGAACACGGTTTATGGAGTGGAGTGCCTACGCAATGATGAGCGGTGAATGGGTTATGGACTTCATTGACAAGACAAAGTATTTATGGTTAAGTCCGAAGTTGGAATAGTAATGATTATTTTAAGTGGTGGTAAAAACATCTATTTTATTTCATAATCTAATGTTTCTTACCTTTATTATTTAATCTAATATTTACATACCTTTAGATTCATGAATTTGATGTTTTGACTGATCTTTGTAAGTTGTCCTTGGATGCCTTCAACTGTAAGTTTGATCATCTTCTTCTTATGCGAAGATCTTCAATTGTTCTAGTTCATCCCTATCAATATCATCTGCATAATTTTGTTAAAGCTGCAAAATATCAACAATTCTGTAACTGCTTATTTTGAAAAGAAAAAGAGGCTTACACAGAAAATGGATTAGAACAGGGTTTAAAAAGAAAATCTAGGGTTCCAAGAGTACTTGGTTTTCATCCTAGATTTTTTGTATAAACATGCCAATAGTGTTGGTTTTCATGTTTATATATACATACATACATACATACATATATAATATGATATATATGTATATATATAGATATATATATATATATATTCTATATATATATATATATATATATATATATAATTATATATATAATATATATCTATTATATATATATATATATATTATATATATATAATATATTATATACATATATATCTATATATATATATATATCATATATATATATACATTAATATATATATATATATATATATATATATATAATATATATATATTAGAAACAAAAGGATTTTGCGAGTCAAGTTGGAGAGGAAGGAGAATCCTTCCTAACCACCTTCAAATCAATATTGTCTTGCATATGTTTAACAAATTCCTCCCTTGTCAATGGTTTGTGATAAATTCTCAATTGATGACCATTTAAAAGGAAGTTCACTTTGTCTTCATCAATAGTTCTAATCCTCACTGCACCATTATCAAAGAAAGTTTCAATCTTATAAGGCCCAAGCTAATGAGTTTGAAATTTTCCTTGAAAATCTTTAAACTTTGAGTCAAAAAGTAATGCCCAATCTCCTAGCTGAAATTTCCTTTCTTTTATGAACTTGTCACGCCACCTGGATCTTTATTGTTGAACTATGTTGGCTCTTTGAATAACATCATGTCTCATCTCATCAAGTTCATTCAGTTGTTCCATCCTTTGTTTTTGTGCTTTAGATAGATCAAGACCCAATTTGATTGTTGTCTTGAAGGTATTTACTTGGAACTCAATAGGAAATAGGAATTGCTTCCCATAAACAAGTTCATAGGGAGTATGTCCTGTGGTGTTTCTCCATGTGGTACGATATGCCCGTAAAGCTTCTAGAAGCTTTTCTGCCCAATCTCTTCTATGAAGATGCACCGTCTTGGTAAGAATTGCTTCAATTACTTTATTAGTGGATTCCACCTATCCATTTGCTTGGGGATGATATGGAGTGGAATTTCGATGTTTGATTTTGTATTCCTCCATTATCTTTTGTACCAACTTCGATGTAAATTGAGTACCTTGATCTGTCACAATTTCCCTTAGGACACCAAAATGGGTAAAAACATCCTTGAAAATAAATGAAACTACAAAATTTTTAGTAGCAAAATTAAGTGCTTTAGTTTCTATCCATTTTGTAACATAATCGGTGTAAACAAGAATGTACCTTTTTTTGTCTTGATGGTGGATTAATTGGACCAACAAAATCTAGAGCCAATTTCTCGAAAGGTTTAATGAGTACCTGAGGTTGTAGAGGCATTTCATCTGAAGGAATAGGTTTCCCCATTCTTTGAAAACTGTCACATCTCTTAACATATTCCTTGGAATCCTTAAAAAGGGAAGGCCAATAATATCCTAAGAGAAGGACATTGTAAGAAATTATTTTATCAATGAAATGTCATCCACATGGTTCATCATGACAAGCCTTTAATATCTCTGGTACTTCATCTTCTCTGACAGATCTCCGAATGATTAAATCAACTCATGTTTTGTATAACTCTTCATTTATCCATGAATAGGATGCACTAGTTTGGATAACCTTTCTTTTCTCTCTAGGAGACAAGTATGTTGGTAACTTCCATGTAGCCAAATAATTAGCAATATCCGCAAACCAAGGATATTTAATAGATAATGCATAAATATATTCATCAGGAAAATTATCTTCTACATGAACATCGTTATTATCATTTTGAATCCTAGATAGAAAATCAACAACTATATATTGTTTTCCAGGTCTATCCAAAATAGTTATATTGACTTCTTGTAACAACAATAACCATTTTTTAATTATGTCAATAGTGATTGTTTTATTCATTAAATACCCGATTGCAGAATGATTTGTGTGTACAAAGGTTTCATAACCAGTGATGTAATGTTTGAATTTATTGATGGCATGGACAACAACTAAAAACTCATTTTCTGTTACAGTGTAATTTAACTCTGCAGAAGTCAAATTTTTACTGGTGTAGTAAATGGCATAAGGAGTTAAATCCTTTTGTCCTAATACAACTCCTAAAGTTTTATCAGAAGCATCAATCGATATGTGAAAAGCTAGTTTCCAATTTGGTCCTCTTAGAATGGGTGCTTCAGAAATATTTTCTTTCAATGTTTCAAAAGCATTTTGGTAATCATAATTCCAGATGAATTCACAATATTTTGTGATCAATTTGAAAAGTGGAGAGACAGTTTTTGTGAAGTTTTCTATGAATCTTCTATAATAACTAGTAAAGCCAAGAAAACTTCTAACATCTCTTTGACAAGTTGGAATTGATAATTTAGAAATAACTTATACTTTAGATGTATCCACTCTAATTCCATTCCTTGAAATATGGTGTCCTAAAACAATTCCCTTAGTAAAAATCATAAAACATTTTTCCTGGCTTAATGAGAGATTTGCTTATTTTACATCTAATGAGAAATTTTTCCAAATTTTTAAGAGCTTCTTCAAAGGAATTTCCATAGACATTAAAATCATCCATATAAACTTCCACAAGATCATGAATTAGATTAGACAAAATGCCTAAAACTTCCCTTTGGAATGTTGCAGGTGCATTCAATAACCTAAAAGGAAGTACTTGATAGGCATAGGTTCCCCATGGACCAATAAAAGTGGTTTTATCTTGATCTTCTGGAGCTACTTGGATCTCG
>APFE030873023.1:28604-49815 GCA_000404065.3 Pinus taeda
ACTATCAACTATAGAGGCAGAATACATGGCAGCCACTCATGCAAGCAAGGAAGAAGTTTGGTTGCAGAGATTGTGTTCAAGTATTGGGTTAGTATAGGGAGCTATAAGGATAGACTGTGACAACCAAGTGCAATTCTCTTGGAAAAGAACCCTGCATATCATTCAAAGACAAAGCACATTGATGTTTATTATCACTTTGTGAGGGATATGATAGAAGACAAAAGGGTGCTGCTGGTAAAGGTGGACACTTTGAAGAATACTGCAGATGCATTGACAAATCTGTTAGCTCTAAGAAGTTCTCTTGGTGTAGAGAAACAATGGGTGTTTCAGGGCTGGAAAAATGACTAAGCTCTCCTGTGGCCCCCTGTGGAAAGAAAACAACAAGTGGGAGATTGTTGGGTTGTGTTATATTCTTTCCACATAGTTAACAGGGGGTTTGAGGGGTATCTGTAACCCCACTGTATGGGGTCCGAGGCACCGCCTCGGAAAATTTTGGTTTTGGACCCTATGTTAGGTTGGGCAGACCCACCTATGGTTTTGTGCATGATTTTCGCACATGTTTTTTGGACGCGATGGTTTTTGGTGCATGGTTTTGGATGCGATGGTTTTGGTCCATGGTATTGGATGCTTCAGCATGTATAAATATGTATTGTAACATTGAAAGGAACATAATGAAAAATCAAGCTGGTAGTCCCAGTTTTGGGATCTAGTGGGAAAATCTCTGTGTAATGTGTTTTATGTGTTATGCTCTTGCATTGTTTATTTTTTGTGTTTTAGAATTCGTATGCAAGTAATTTTTGTACGGGGTTAAAACCTACAATTATATCCACTAAAACCATCCAAGAACGAGAAATATTTCTTTCCTCCCAATGTATCTAAAACTTGATCTATAAAAGGAAGTGGAAAATTATCTTGTAAAGTGGCTTTATTCAATTCCCTATATTCAATGCATACTCTCCATTTTCCATTCTTTTTAGGAACAATTACCAATGGAGAAACCCACTGGCTATCTGATATTGGATAAATGAAATTGACATTTAATAATTTTTGTCGTTCCTCCTTAACAACTTCCCTTAAATTTGGATTCATTCTTCTCTGAGGTTGTCAGATTGGTTTGACATTTTCTTCAATGTTATGATGTATGCAAGTATTGGGATCAATTCTTTCATGTCAGTGTATTCCCATGCATAACCAGAGGAATGTTCTTGTAACATTTTTATTAATTCTTCCTTTTGAAATTCTTCCAGATTATTATTGATGTTCAAAGTTTTTCCTGGAAAGGTTTCTATTAAAGAATTGCCAATTTTTTCCATAGAATGTAAAGACAATTGACGAGATGATAAATTTTCAATATTACATTGTTCTTGAAAACTTTTATTAGATTCACAATATGTGGAAGACTCATTATTTTCCATTAAATTCAAAATTTGATCTTCTTCATCTATTTGTGAAGTAATAAAGATTGGTCGTATATCAATATCATCATCTATCCATTCTTCACTTTCTACCTCTATTGTTGTTTTTGCAGGAGGATATAATCTTTGTTGAACTTCCATAAAAAATAAACATGTCACTAGATTTACAACTTATAAAAGCATCAACTGTAGCTAACCATGGTCTTCCTAGAATGAATGGATGTCCCTCTAAATTATTCTTGAGTGTTAGAATCATAAATTCATCAAAATACTCCCAAGAATCCAAGGATACAAATATGTCTTCTAATACACCGTCAGGTTTGATAACAGATCTATTTGCTAATTGCAATAATGTAGGTGTGTATTCAAGATTAGGAAGATTTATTTGATTCATAGTTTGTTTACTCATGATGTTTATAGTTGCTCCTAAGTCATTCAATTTATTTGGAATTTCGACACCATTAGTGTGTGTTTTCACAATGGGACTTCCTGGATCAATATACTTATGAATTGTTGTTTTTCCCATCATGATATCTGCAATTTTTCCAACTAACCAAATTCTTTTGACTTATTTTCTCTTTCTTCCTGGTCTTTTAATACTTAACTCCTTGATTTTCTTTGCAAATATTGGTATTTATTTGATAGTTTTTAACAAAGGAATTTGTATGCAAACATTCTTCAGTTCATCTATCATATCATAATTTGTTTTTCTACCCCTTTGCCAATTTTCAATCCTTCAAGAAAAGGTGGTGTTTGAACAAAAATTGAAGGTTGTTCTATAATGGGAGTTGAGTTTATAGGGATATCATCAGAATGTGCAAGGGTGGCTTGTTTTTGAGATTTTTCCTGTTGATGAAGATATTTCTCTTCCTCAGAGAGATTTTCTTTTTCAGAATCTTGAATAACAAATGATGGTGACTTCTTTTCCAATACTCGACCAGATCTAAGCTGGACATTGTTTAGATCTAATGGAGTTATCATGTAGGTTTGGAAATTTTGTCCTTCCACATTGTAAACAGGTTGTGAATTTTTATTATTATTCGGGTTTGGAAGTGGTTGGGAAGGCAATTGATTTGGTTTTTCAGGAAATGGTAATGAAAGTTGTGGATTTGGAATATGAGGTTGACTTGGTTGAACAGGCTGAGGAAAATATTGTGGTGGAAAAATAGGGTAAGGTTGTTGATATTGAGGATATTGAGGGTATTTTCCATAAGGATTTTTCCATCCCTGTGCCCAAGGTTGATGCCAATATTTCCAAGGCATGGGTGCAGTCCAATTGTTGTGTGATGGTTGTGCAAATGTTTGAGTGTTAAAACCTTGAGTCATATTTGGTTGTGAATTTTTCCATGGTCTCTTAGCAATAAAACAGAGGGGTTCTACTTGATTTGGTATTATTTCCTCTTGATAAAAAACTTTAAGACCTGGTATTTAAGGACATTCCTTTGCGTCATGATTTTCTGAACATATAACACATGTTTCTATAATTTTCAAGTCAAGAGGGCATTCTCTCAAAGCATGCTTTTTTCTACATTTTGGACAAAATATAGATAATGCATCATTTTCATCCTCTTGCTTGTTTTTTACTTTAAGGGTATCTATTTTGTCTCTAAGACTCCCCAAAATATATATTTTAAAATTGTTAAGCAAAATGCCTAATTCAACTCTACTTACTGTCCCAGTTGCAGATTTATTAATCTTAGACATGACAAGGTCTCTTGGATTTTTCCTAGTTCTTGATTTACCTCTTGAAATGTGTATGCATAACTCACAAATATCTCCAAATGTTAACTGAGAAATATCTCCCTTACCCATCAAATTGAGAAGATCAATCCAATCATCTCTTATGGATTTTAATAAGAAAGCTTTCAAAGTTTCTTCATCTAGGTTATGCATTTTAGCCCTTTCAACATTATAAACAAATCTTTCAATGAAATCTTCAAGATTTTCATCTTCTTTTTGGATCATTTTAAAGAATTCATGCTTAAGATTATGGGGCATATAGTAATCCTTATATTTCTCTAAGAATATAGTTTTGATTTCTTCCCATGTTCTTATAGAATGTGCTTCTATGTTAACGTCAACATACCTGTTGTTACCGCCACCGTGCTAGCCACAACCAAGTCATCCATCGATATTTGTGTTCGTATACAATTGTTGCACATGACCGGTCACAAACTTGTTCCATCCAACACCTTCGCGCATGGTGCTTAGTCCACCCTTCTGCTGCCGAACCAAACTCCACCTGCCATCCACTGTATCACTCCTGATCCATCGTGCACCTATTGGTTCAAAGTCAAACCACAGTTGCAGTGATCATGGTGCTTTGTCTACTCTTCTGTTGCTGGACCAAACTCCACCCGCCATCCATTGTATTACCCCCAATACATCATGCATCCATAGGTTCAAAGTCAAACCACAATTGCAATGATCGTAGCCCCAGCATCCAAACAAGTCAAAAATTAACCATACAAATTCCATCCAATCGTAAGTTTGTCGTACGCAACCCAAGAGACCACAACCGTCTCCATCGTCTACCAACCACTTCTTCCCCACCTCTCCATTGCGCATGCTATCTCATCTCCTCTGTCTATTGTCGACCATTGCCAACACACACATTATTTTTTTGGGCCACTTTTCCACAACACTTCACAAATAGTCACGACTTTAATCGTGTATTTTAGGATAATATATATAAACAATAATACTAGACATATGTTATATTAATTACTTTTATATATTTTATTGATTTAAAAAATAAATCAACAATTAAAAGTTCCCACTGTTAGTTATAGATTTTTAAAGGGGTTGGAGAATTAATAAAAGTTAAAGATGTTACGCTTATACCCTAGGGTTTGTCCCGAGAAAGTAAAATGGAGATTAGTAATAAAAAGTTTCCTAAAACCTTTAGTAAATGTGTTGATACATTATTTAAAATGAAAGGATCACTCGCATAAAGAGATATCATAATCTCTATCAGTCCTACTCAAAGAAGTAATTATGTTAGTCCTAAATGTGTGAACCAATTAGTGATTCCTGAATCAAATATAGTTCAAATGAATTTTGTTGACACAGGTGACAAAACAATATGACATAATCAATCTACACCTAAGTATTGGAGATTATACTTTTACCTTGCAATTCACCATGAAAACCTTATTTTTTGACGATAGTGACATTGTTTTAGGCTCACCCTAGATGGAAACTCTAGGGTCCTTTATTATAAATATAATTTTATTTATTTGTACATTTTCTCACAAAAAGAAAAAAATAATGCTACAAGATGTTACTTTGAAGCCAAATTCAGTGACGCCAGTAGACATACAAGGAATCTCAAAAGTAATTCTTCAAGAAAGTAAAAAAGCGATACAAAATATGTAAAAGGAAGTTGACAAAATCACCGTTGACAAGAATGAGGAAGTTTCTCGACTTAGAGACCATAGTGAAAAATTACTAATGCAAATTAAGAAGCTTAAGAAGGATAAGAAGTTGTTGGAAAACAAGGGGCAACAACTTGTTGAAAAGGAAGCGTCGAAATCTTCAAATGTAGAAATTCAAGTTGAAGAAAAAACGAACATCGATCCAGTGGATATGACAACTCAAGAAGAAGACACGTTAGATGAAGAAAAGACACACTTAGATGTTGTAGTTTAGATGATAAACATCCCAGGTGAAGGTTCCATAACCAACTCAGCGACATCGTCACTTGAAGTAAATCAAAAAATTTCCACACACTTCATAAGGGAAAGTCAAACCAAAAAAGTTCCCTACCGACATCCAAATCATGAGAGTAGACAACTCAACCATGCTACATATTGGGACAATTCAGAGAAAAAACAACAAACTTTTTGTTGAGAAGGATATTGAAGTGCACACAATTCAGTGCAGTGATAACGATTCATCACAATTTTCTAGTGATTGAAATATTCAACAAAAGAATAATCTAGGATGGTCTTATTCCTTCTTAGTGCGACAATTTTGTTTGTCACTTAGAGGATCATATCAACAAAGATGAAAGTTCTATGACAGGAAGACATTCAAACCCGAAAAAGAGACCAAACCTTTCATCAACAAGCTTTGAGGACAAAGCTTTTTTGAGAAGGAAGACAATGTTACGAATATATATATATATATAGATAATGAGGATAATTGTAATAATGAGTAGTTAATTAGTAATTAATATTGGAGAGGCATTTCTAAATGATACATGAATCTCCATGAAGAGGCACCTGCCTAGTATATAAGCAAACCTCTCACTCTCACTTGTATCATTCATATTCATATGTTTAATATATAATATTTATATCCTCAATGGATATCTTCATATTCCAAGTCTTATGGATTATTTAACTTGAAGAATGAACTTTGTTCGCTTCATGCTAATCCCATGAACCATTTTAATGTTGCATCCTTAAGAGTTGTTGGAAACAATTTCAACTTTTGAGTGTCAAGCAAGTAGTCATAAGATCTACACAAGACTTCAGATTCAAAGAGAATTGTTTCAGGATCTTCACTCCTTAATCCATGAAAATTTGGAAGGATGGAAGGTGAGATATTTTTCATTGTGGTCGTGGTATCCTCATCAAGGATGGGAAATTTAAAGGGTTCTAGATCTCCTCTACCACCTCCTCTTCCTCTGCCTCCACCTCTTCCACTTTCCCTATTTCATCCTCTTCCTCCTCCAATCCTAGGTTGTTCACCATTCACATGATGTACCTCTCCGTCCCCTTCTCTAGCCATTGTAGATTCTTCATAACTAATATATGGTTCCAAAATTGGATTTTCTAGTTCCTCTTCTAGTTCTTCTGGTTCTTCTATCAATGGTAGGTTAAAATAAGTTTCTTCCTCCTCTTCTTCACTAGGGACTTCTAGTTCTTGTCTTAGAAGTTGCTCTCCAGTTGAAGATAGAAAAATTACTCCTTCTGTTGGGGATGTAGGATCCTCTTCCTCTATTACAGCTTTACTTGATGAAGTTGGTGAATCTCTAGGTTGGATTTCAGATCTAAGTACCTCAGGAAGTTTGTGTTTGGCTGTAGTAGCTGGAATATAAGTTTGGGTGGATGGTATGGCACTACGAGCTCATGGATGGGTGAGTGATGATGTTGGGATTAAGATTCTACCTCTACCTACAAATCTACCTCTAGAATCTCTTTTTATATGCATATCATTTTTGTTTATTATTATTATTATTATTATTATTTTAAAGTAAACAGAAAAAGACTCCTATATACACTTCCCCGACAACGGTGCAAAATGTTTGGTAACTTAATTGATCTTAAATTACTTACATAAATTATCAACCAAGGCTAGTAAACTGATGAAGTGTATGTGCACTATATGTGTTGGAAGTCTTTTATTACTCACACAAATTATAAATTAAATTGAGTTATCGAGATGCACATGTCCTTTGTTAGGTCCCTATACTACTAGTGTAACGCCTTATTGTTATTAGTGCAACCCCCTTATTATATTGTTGTTCCCATGTAGTACCCATATTGTTATTATTGTGCCCCATAGAAGCCCACTATTGTTATTATTGTGCAACTACATTATTATTGTTATGTTGAACCTTTCATGTGTTCTTGTTCTTCAGATTCTTGTAAGGACCTTTAAATTTTTAAGACATAAAGCCCTTGGCATTCTGCATTTTCTTCAGTCCTTTCCTAAATTCCATCCATTTTTTACTATTGTCAACTTTCTCTTTCATTTCCTGATAACATATCCTGGATTTTCTGATCACTTCATCCATAGTTTTGGGATTATCAAATTCCAATTATTCCATCATGAAAACAGGTAAACTACTGATAAATCGTTGAACTTTCACTTTTTATTTTTGTATATATGGAATATACCTCAGTAATGAGGTAAATTTCGTTATAAATTCATCCATAGTAAGTTTCCCTAATCGAAGATCGTGAAATTATTTTGCCTTCTCATCATAAAAGCATTCTGTTAGATATTTGTCTCTTGAATGTCTTTAAAAATCTTCCCAGGTCACTTCATGTTCATCAATCTTCCTCATTGTCTTCACTTCTTCCCACCATAAGGTGGCTTTTCCTTCTAATTGATAAATTGCTAGCTGAGACTTCAAATTGTGATCGCATTCGTAAATATGAAAATACTTATTCATATTAATGAGTCAAGCTTTCGTAACTTCTTCATGCTCACCATTAAACATCAGAGGTTCAATTTTCTTAAATTCACCCTGCAATTCCGTTTTCTACCTTTTTGGTCCTTTATGTCTAGAAGCATTATCAGACCCTTCCTTGTTATTTTCCCATTCTCCCTTCGATTTCGGATTAGCATCTCTTTGTCTATGTGTCCCATCCCTGTTTCCATGATCAAGACTTGGGTTAGGGGGTTGGTGGTTTTGTCTGCCAGAAATACTCTTCATAACTCTTTCTTGTTCTTGCATCAGTCTTTCATTTTTAGCCCTCAATCTCTCCATCTCACTTTTTAACTGTTGAACAGTCTCGAACAACACAACGTTGGTGTTTTGATATTCCTCCCCTAGTTGAACCCACATCTCTGGGTTCAATTCGACAATTGCAGTTGGAACAACTCCAACCATTGGCCTTACTGGTGGCGTATGCCTAGCTCTCCTCATGGTGTCCTTCTTCCACTCACTATTAACACAAACAAATTCTATTATTTCTTGTCACCCAAAAGGCCACAGTGTTGGAATGTGGCTCTGATACCACTTGTCACATCCCTTTACAATACTCCAAAATTTACTTAAGTTCAACAACAAAAGTCATATGCACAGAAAATAAAGGTTAACTATCAAACGATTTAGATATAATAAAAAAATATGTTTTTGAGTATTTTAGAATTGTTACATAAATATGAGTCGCACGAGTTGCAAAATTTGCATATACTAACATAACGATAAACATGTACTCTATATTGCATAAGTCATAATCACAGAATTAACGGTTATCTAACTCCTTCACGTCTCATTTAATCTTTCTATGTTATGGTTCATGAAGGGGTAAAGTTAACATCAAAATATATTTATGGCGCCTTGCCCCTGTTCTCGACATATCTCTAAACTCTTTAGATGGTGCATTGTGTTCGTCCATTTGGCAAGTAGTTTCTCTAGATATGTTGGTCGATCAACGGTTCTTGATAGTATGACTCAATGAATAGTGTTGATTAATTGAGGAGGTTAGAGAGCAACTAACTTATGCCTCTCCCGCTTCCAGACCTTAGTTACTCTTCTCTCAGACCAGGTTCTTGCTTTTTGCTACCAATGGGGGTTTGTTATTTTGAAGGTTGTCCCAGCCAGATTTCTTCAACCTCTTACTCTTCAACCCAAGAATCTATAGAAGAAATTGCGTCAACTCCAGTTATCTAGTCAGGTTTCAAGGCCTTGGTCTTTCCCTTTACTGAAGTTTATTTGGGATTGTTCGTTCGTTTTTCGTTTCTCCCATTGATAACTGGAATGGTCTTCCTTGCAAAGATATTTTCTTCTTGCGTTTTCATTCCCCAAGGAGACACACGAAGCCTTGGGCTCCTACACATTTGCATGTATATTCTTGCTTGCTCATCAACTGGGATTTATGTTCTTTACATTGGGTTTTCCTTATAATTCATGTGTTTGGTGGGTGTTTGGATGTAGACCCAACTTTCTCATCCCAAGTTTCCTTCAGTAAGTGCACAATTGTTTCATGTGAGTGTGAGATCCTTATTTTACTACCCTACTGTAATGACTTCCATAATTTTTCATTATTATAGGTCGACAATTAAAATCTCACTCTTTTTTTTTTATTGACTCTGCATAGGTATGATTTCTCTAAGGTTTTATTGGCTCATATATGATCATTCTGACCTCCTAAGCAGTGACTGACACCTTATGTTGTGTCAGGTGTGGATTTCCTCGTTTTGCTCCCAGTTAGGATATCTCTCTCTCTCTCTCTCTCTCTCTCTCTCTTTACTATCTATGTTTTGGGGAAAACCCTAATAGGTTTAGGTTAAATAACATTGTCTTTGCTAATTATCCCTCCTTTATGGGGTTTTCAAGGTTATATTAGAAGTAGCAAAGGTTTATCAACCCTGAACTGTAACTTGGTGTCTCATATTGAAGAGGAATCTTGTTAAAGGAGAACTTGTGTACTACTATTTAATTTTTTGAGCTCGACTCTCACCATGTTATAAGGATTGCATATTAATTTAAATAGTAAAGCTTGCAATTGTTACATTATCGTTTTTCTTAACCCTTCTATATCGATGGTTGTTGTAAATTATGTACAATTCTTTTTATGAGTTCATCCCTTTCTAGTTAATGTGTAGATACTCAATCGTCACATAAATTGTAGTGTTTGTTTGTGTGATTTTTATTTTACAGTTATCAATTTATGATAAATCATCTTTTTTTGCTGAAGCAAGAGTCAAAACTTCTATTTCATTAATCAGTAAATAAACTACATAAAATACAACATTCCACAAGAAGTTGTGGACCAAGGAAAACACCCATCTCTATCTGTTACCGGGTCAAAGGCAAAAGCCCCTACCCCTACAATCAAACCTCAAAACTATAAAAAGAAATACATTGTGGAAGCAGGCTAACAAGAATCTAGAGTCAGACCTGAAGAGGAACAAATGTGACAATCTATAAAGATTTCATCTCCACATAACTCATAAACCCGCGAATCTGTAGAACGTATAAAAAAGACGCTTCCCACCAAGAACATTTTGCATCCTGCCAAGGATACAAAGCAATAACGCCTCTCGCCGATTTCCTGACTTGCATCTTTAATCTCAACTGTCGAACCTCCTCGCCCGATCCAACGGCTATGGCCAATATCGCAGTGCTTAGAAGCATGACGTTTACCCTTATGGACCCACTAACATGCGTAATCAATCCCAACCATAGATCTGCCTTGCTTGATCCAATGTTTGCGGATCATATCGCACCGGTCTACTTCACCGAACAATAGCTCGCGATGAGGGCGGTATTCCATCCGACCCCACTGCCACGTGGAGCTCGCTGAATGGAATCGCTCCCAAATTGGAAAAACCACTTCCCACTTGCAAGGCCTTCGATCACCAAAAAACTACCCTGGACGCAACATTGCGAACCCAAAAGGAAAACCCAGGGTTTTGGATGCCGTCGAGAGTTCCCGGTTTCCGACCTCTCACTGCATCTACTCTACTTGAACCAATGTGAGATGAAGCTCCCACCATCTTGCCTATCATCCAAAAAACAGAATCACCCGAGCTGCTACCTCTAGGAGCCGCTGTGAAAGTACTAACCTGGGTTGCGAAGGCTGACCATGGCTTGCAACCCGCTAAAAACCTGACTGTGAATGAACCGCTAATCATAAAGCTACTGAATCATCTAGACCCCGCTTCCATGGCTCTGTTCCGAAACACCATCTTATCTTCATCTGCTTGGTCGTAACAATTCTCCTTTAATCTGTTCTGAGGTAGCTCTTGCCAAATCTTGGCAACCCTATTTTCTGTGCAGTTCACTCCTTGATTGGCCAAAAGATCTGCCAATTTATTGGCCGTTCTTCGAACATGTTTAAAATTGATTGTTTGAAGACACTGGAGGTGACTCTAAATCCATTGAAAGACCTAGATCAACCTCCAGTTTCTTGATGTTTTTTCCTGCTTCGTACCCTAGTTGATTCTCTTGACCGAGTTAATAATTAATTCAAAATCAACTTCAACAATCACATTTTGGCTATTATCTTGAACTAGGAAATCCAAACATTGCTCCATAGCCATTAATTCTGCCATATTGTTGGTGGCTCTTCCTAGATGGCAATAGAAGATGAAAATAATACTTCCATTTTCATCCCTTAACACCCCACCATAGCCAGCCGTGCCCGGGTTGCCTTCTGAAGCACCATCAATGTTGTATTTCAAAAAACCCTTAGGGGGAGGATGCTAGAAATCTAGCTCAGAATCCAATATTAATACCTTCCTATCCAGGCCCTGAGGAATAAGTCCCTGCAACCCTAGTTGACTGATAATCCTCAATTCTGTTGCAGAAGGAGGGTTCTTAGGGAGATTTCGAACTATAGTGCCAACCGTCTCCTTAAGCTGTTTTAAGATCTGATCATAAAGGCATTGGGTTGGCTTATTTTCATTCTTGAAGATTCTATTGTTCCTTTCTTTCTAGACATTCCAAATAATGAAGCTTGGCGTAAGAGCCCAAGCTGAGCCAAGAACTTCATAATCTGAAAAGTTTCTTCTCCAGTTGTTTAGGGTATTGATAATACACCCTTTATCCCTATTAGTCTGTTGGAAAATGTGTTTGGTCAATTTAGAGTGTCCTAAATTGCTACATTAATTTGTTAATCCGGGATTCATAAGCTGACGAAGTGTGGCGCACTATATGTGCAAGATAACCTATCTCTTACTTTTTGTCGTTTTTGGTTTTTGTATTTTGTTTTTGGTTTATCTTTGTTGATTTCCTAATGTGAGATGGAAATTCTAAAAGACAAATATGGATATAAATGTTCAAGGCAATGATGTCCTTTATAATGATTTCCAAAACTTCAAACTTAAAAAGGGTTTAAAACATGAAATGATAAAATTAATTCCTAAAAGAAAATGAAAATATGCCACTATACTAGTCAAACAAACTATTGATCATGAAACCATTATCCCTGCTGCTGCTATCTAAATACAAAAGAAACTACACCCAAAGAAATCCAAAATTGCAAGTAAAGTAAAGCTAAAATCCAATTACATCAACTCATATTCTGACCCCTCACCATTAGTCTCGCTATGGCTTTCGGAGGTAATCATAAACAACTTGAGCAATCTGATATCTAATTTGCAGAAATGTAAACTAACATCAAATTACACACTCATACTTCAATCCCTCACCATTAGTCTCGCTATGGCTTTCGGAGGTAACTGATAATGACATGAGCAATTTAATATCTAATTTGCAGAAAAGGAAACTAATATCAAATTACACACTCATACTTCAATCCCTCACCATTAGTCTTGCTATGGTTTTCGAAGGTAACTGATAACGACATGAGCAATTTAATATCTAAACCAACTAATAAAGCCAATGAACATAACTAAAATAAACAAAACAGAACTGGAATTAAAAACTAAGAAATATAAGTCAGCAGAAAGATAAAATTGATTCCATGTCATTCATCATTTTAAAACTATGTGCAAATGCCCGGGCTGCCTCCTACAATTTGGAACAAATACACTGATCATCATTAACAACAATGGAAAGCATGTAGAATTGTGGACAAAAATAAAACATTAGTACTATAAGAAATGCAATATATACAAGTGAATTACTATGGCATAATGAACGTAAAAACACAGCATGAAACTATACAACAATAAACAAAACCTCGACGTGTGTATGGGCCCTCTGCACAACCTCGGGCAACAGCTATCAACCACGAATTATGCTCAGAAACAAAGTCTTCTCATATATTCAGAATGCAGTCATAACGACAAAACAATGTCACAGCACAATGGGCTCGTTAGCAGTCAACAATACCTTCAAAAAATACTAACTATGATGCGTATGGAGACGCATTATTTATAACAGAAAGCTACATAACTGATTTCCTAAAAACTGCGCTGACAAATGACATGTGAACGACAACGTCCACTGATCTAGCATCATGGCTGCTGAGATGATGCAATCTAATGAAAGCGGCTTGTTGGATTTACATCGTGGGCAGCCTACAGGTGTCAGCGTGCCTCCAGAAGTCTAGAAATGATCACGGAAATCTTTCACGTTCCTGGAAACAGAGTCCTGTTACTGTGGGATTCTTCCGTTGACCACCGCTTGACCACCGTTGACTATGGCCTCTTCTGACGAATCTAGCTAGACCAATGGGACACGAACCATGTCCACATCATTTCCAACTTGCCCATGTGGCTTGATTTGCCTGAAGACACCTGCAATATAGACTTCAACAAAAACAACTGCGGAAAGTTGACCCAACTTCGGAAAGTGACAAGATTCCGCAGCTCATAAGCAAAAATCTAGTTCAAACAGCAGCACAAAGACATAGTCAAGAAACCACTTTAATTGTTCTTTTATAACTAATATGCAATGATATTGACAACTTAGGAGGTTCAGGTAATTGGAAAGAAGCTAGAAAAAGGTAGGAAAGATGCAAGTTTGGGACTCAACGTACCCCCACTGTGAAGGTGTTGCATGTCCCCATGCAACCAAAATTTTGACTATCCCCCCTTCAAACCATATGTTTTGAAGCTTCTGCCAGTACATCCAGCCCCCTTCTTCTCTTTCTATTTCTTTTGCCTTTTATCCTTGGTTCTTTTCAGCTTCTTTTCTTGATCAACTTCTTTGGTTTTGCTAATAGGAGGGTTTTGAATTCTTATACTAGTTTCCCTTTTCCTATTTTTCCTTACTGTACTGCTCTCGGGCACTTCAGGTGGATCTTGAAAATAATTTCTCACTAAAAACCGTTCCTAGGTATCCCTTTTTTTTCTCAATTGGTCTTCAATTAAAATCTTTACCAGCCCATGATGATATAAGTGGGGCTCTATATCCTCTATATTCTTTTGGACTATTGTAGCCATCTTTTTCAATCTCAACAATAAAAAGCAAGGTAGATTTAGGGTTTGATTCTCTAAAAAGTTCATCAACAACCCATTTCTCTTCTAAGGCATGAACAAGAATTCCTCTTTTGAATATAGTCACATCCATACCTGGGTTACGTAGGATCACTCTCCAAGCTTCCTCGCCAATGCTCTTGTTCTTAAACCAACGTTCACCTTCTTGAGGGAGTTTTGTAGCAGCTACTACGGATGCTTCTGTAACTGTAAACTTGAGGTCCCCAATTTCCACCTCCAGGCCGTTGAAAGACCTCGCAAAAGCTTTTGTAACCTCCTTATTGTAGCCTTTAAACCTATGAATAAACCGAAGCCATTTTTCCTTTTTCAATATGTTCTTGACTTGCGGGTATCCTTCCATAAATTTGGGTCCCTCTGGTTCTGTCCTTCTGTTCTATAATTTGTCTGCGTGAGAAGGGTTTAACGGAGGTGAGATGGTTGGACTAGTAGGAATGAACAGGTTTAGGGAGAAAACCGGTGACTACAAGTGGAGAATAGAGGTCAGGCAGCAAAACAGAGGTCAGGCAACTGAGGTGAATTCTCAGAATAGAGCGGAGTCTTATGTGAATGAGGTGGTAATGTAGCCGTGGCTTAAAAAAAAACAGTAGGGGAGTGATGGCAGAATTTTTAAAATGGACGGCTATGGAGTAGACATAAGCATATTAATGAAATGGCTGTGGAATCTATGTGGTGAAGGAGAACCGTAATCAAATCAACCACGTCTCATAATTACAGGTGGAGTGTGAAAATGAATCCAAACTTGAGTTAGATCCTAGAATTAATCATGAGGCCGTTGGAAAAATAAATGTATGATTCGTGGAGGAATGTCGTGGAATGAAATGGTTATGGAGGCTATCACGCTAATCATTGCATATAGTTGAGCTTGTGATTTGATAACTATGTAAAAATGTGTTTTGAATGCCATTTGAAATAAATTTTTGCTCATACCTTGGAATGTTTGCCACTTGTTGTCCATAACCTTTGATCAGCTGCCTTGTTGATGCCTTTAGGTGCCCCATGTCCTCGATCATACCTGCATTTTTTTATTTTTTATTTTTATTTTTGCCTATCATCTAACTGCCAATGTTAAATGACAGGGTGCTAGCTGCGGAATCAGTGAGCAGCGGCGGAAACTGACTCAACAATCTTATAATTGAATGAGATGGATACATGATGATTGACTGACTAAAAATGGTCATAAAGCTTTTATTAGTGGAATGAAATGAAGTGGTATGGAATGGAAATGAGATGGAGTGGAATGGAAATGAGATAGAGTAGAATGAAAAAATGAGAAAGAGAGAGATTTTTTTTTTTGGAAAATATAGGGTGTCAGGAGTTCCTGATTTTCACCCTGTATTTTCTGTATAAGACTGCCAATCAGTGATTGGTTTTCAGGCTTATACATTTTATTATTATTATTATTATTTATTATTTATTATTTATTTATTTATTTTATTTTATTTATTTATTTTTAATTTTTTTTCCAGAAAAGAACAAGAACTAGGCTGGTGGGGAAGAAGGATTCTTCTTCACCAGCCTTATTGCAGAATTATCTTGAAAGATTTTGACAAATTCCTCTTTTGAGAGCGGCTTATGATAGATCTTTAATCGGTGGCCATTCACATTAAGAGGGGTTTGATGTTCATCAATGGTTTTGATTCTTACTGCTTCATTGCTAAAGACTTTGTCAATCTCATATGGCCCAAGCTAATGAGTCTGAAATTTCCCTTTGAAGTCTTTAAACTTGGAATCAAATAGCAATGCCCAGTCTCCTTCTTGAAACTTTTTCTCTTTGATGTATTTGTCATGCCACTTAGCTCTTTGATATTGAACTAGATCAGTTCCCAGGATTGCCTCTTGTCTGATCTCATCTAGCTCATTCAACTGCTCCATTCTATGGTTTTGGGCTTCTGACAGATTCATCCCCAACTGAACTGCCATCTTGAAGGTTTTGATTTGGAACTCAATGGGGAACAAGACTTCTTTCCCATAAACAGGTTCATAGGGAGAATGTCCTGTTGTATTTCTCCATGTAGTTATGTAGGCCCACAAGGCTTCAGGAAGCCTTTCTGCCCAATCTCTTCTGTGTAGATGAACAGTTTTGGTGATGATACTTTTGAGAACTTTGTTTGTAGACTCCACTTGACCATTTGCTTGCGGATGGTAAGGAGTAGATCTTTTGTGCTTGATTTTGTATTCTTCCATCAGATTCTCCATCAAGTTAGATGTGAATTGACTTCCCTGATCTGTCACAATTTCTCTTGGAACACCAAAGCGAGTAAAAATATCCTCATAAAGAAAATTAACAACTGATTTTTTAGTAGCAGAAACTAACGCTTTGGCTTCTACCCATTTAGTGACATAATCAGTACATACCAATATATACTCCTTTTGCTTAGATGGCAGATTAATAGGTCCAGTGAAATCTAAAGCCCATTTTTCAAAGGGTTCGATGAGTACCTGTGGTTGCAATGGCATTTCATTTGAAAGGGTAGGTTTCCCTACTCTTTGGTAGCTGTCGCACCTTTTGACATATTGCATCTTCAAAGAGGGAAGGCCAAAAATATCCCAAAGAGAGGATTTTATAGGCTGTCGTTTTGTCAACAAAGTGTCTGCCGCATGGTTCATCATGACATGCCTTGAGGATGTCAAGCATTTCATCTTCCCTAACACATCTTCTGATCACAAGATTTGGCCCTGTTCTAAACAATTCGTTAGAAATCCATGAATATTTTGAACTCTCCTGAATAATCTTTCTTCTTTCACTAGGAAATAGGTGTGGAGGTAGTTTCCCTGTAACTAAATAGTTAGCAATATCTGCATACCAAGGGGTTTTAGTAGTTACTGCAAATAAATATTCATCAGGAAACTTATCTTCTACAGGAGAATCTTCTTTAGTATTCTGAATTCTCGACAAGAAATCAGCTACTGTATTTTGTTTCCTGGTCTATCCAACACAATAATATTGAATTCCTGTAAATGTAGGAGCCATCTTGTAACTCTGCCATTAGTAACAGGTTTGTTCATTAGATATCTAATCGCAGAATGATCAGTATGAATAAAAGTTTCATAGCCTGTTATATAATGTCTGAATTTATTGATTGCATGAACAATAGTTAAGAACTCTTTTTCAGTCACAGTATAGTTCAACTCAGTGGGAGTCAAATTTTTACTGGTATAGTAAATGGCATAAGGGACTAAATCTTTTTTACCCAACACAGCTCCTAGAGCTGTATCTAAAGCATCTGTAGAAATATGGAAAGGGAGTTTCCAATTTGGTCCTCTCAAGATAGGTGCTTCAGATATTATTGTTTTCAAAGTTTCAAAGGCTGATTGACAATCATGATCCCATTTTAATTCACAATGTTTTGTAAGCAGTTTGAAGAGTGGAGATGCTATTTTAGTGAAGTTTTCTATAAATCTTCTATAGTATCCAGTAAATCCTAGAAAACTTCTAACATCTCTTTGACAATTTTTGGAATTAGGCAACTTGGAGATGACTTCAACTTTTGATCTATCAACTTTAATCCCATCTCCTGAAATATGATGTCCTAAAACAATACCTTCAGTAAACATCATAAAGCATTTTTCATGGCTTAATGAAAGATTTGTTTATTTACATCGTACAAGTATTTTTTCCAAATTTCCTAATGCTTCTTCAAATGAGTCACCATAAACTATAAAGTCATCCATATAAACCTCTAGACAATCATAAATTAGATCAGAAAAAATTCCTAGTACTGCTCTTTGGAATGTTGCGGGTGCATTACATAACCCAAAAGGAAGCACTCGATAGGCAAAATTCCCCCATGGATAGGTAAATGTGGTCTTATCTTGATCCTCAGGTGCTACCTGAATTTGGTTATAACCACTAAAAGCATCCAGAAATGAAAAGTACTTTTTGCCTACTAATGTATCTAATACTTGATCGATAAAAGGGAAAGGAAAGTGATCCTTCAAAGTTGCTTTATTAAATTCCTTGTAATCAATGCATACCCTCCATTTACCATTCTTTTTAGGTACTATAACCAAAGGAGAAACCCATCGGCTATCTGAAATTGGACAAATGAAGTTTACATTGAGTAGTTTTTGGAGCTCTTCTTTCACTATCTCCCTAAGATTTGGATTCATCCTTCTCTGAGGTTGTCTGGTTGGTTTACTGTTTTCCTCAATATAGATATGATGGATGTAAGTCTTAGGATCAATACCTTTCAAAACTGTATACTCCCATGCGAATGCAGTAGAGTGTTTTTGCAAGATTTTGGTTAGTTCTTCCTGTTGCAACTTTTCCAAATTTTTGTTGATATTTAATGTTTTACCTGGAAAAATCTCAATGGTAGAACTACCGAACTCTTCCATAGAGTAAAGAGACATTTGTATTAATGATAAATATTCAATGTCAAAATCCAACTGAAATTGTGTGGGGTCATATTCTGAAGATGTCTCAAAATTTTCTAATGTGTTTAGAATTTGACTATCCTCACTGATTTCAGAAATGGCATCATTGACCCATTCATTGTCTCCTACTTCTGTGATTGCTTTTGCTGGAAGATACAAATTGAATTTCTTTGTCGAATTACGATTAGACATGTACATATCCCCAGATCTACAACTAATGAAAGCATCAGCTGTGGCTAGCCAAGGTCTTCCTAAGATAAATGGGTGCCCTCCTAGATTACTCTTGGGAGTTAAAATCATGAAATCTACTGGATATTCCCAAGAATCTGAGACTGAAATATCTTCTAATACACCATCTAGTTTTATTATTGATCTATCTACAAGTTGCAGTAAAGTAGGTGTAAAGAGGAGATTAGGAAGTTTAAGCTGTTCCATAGTCTGTCTACTCATAATGTTGATAGCAGCCCCTAGGCCAATCAAAGTGTTTGGAATTTCTATCCCATTTATATGTGTCTTGACAATTGGGCTACCTAGATCTACATACTTCTGCATGATAATTTTTCCCATCATGATATCTGCAATTTTTCCTACCAGGTGTATTCTTCTTGTATCTCTTGGTTTCCTTCCTGGTCTTTTGAGACTCAATTCCTTTATTGTTTTTGCTAGAATAGGAATCTCTCTAATGGCTTTTAGCAAGGGAATCTTGATACAAACATTCTTTAACTCATCTAGAAAATCATAGTTAGGCAACAAGATTTGTTTTTCCACTCCTTTATCAATTTTTAATCTTTCAGGGAAAGGAGGTGTGGATGAAGATACAGGTTGCTCAACTATAGGAGTTGTGGGGGTTGACTTTTCTTCCTCTTTTTGAGTGTTCGAGTTTTGAGGAGATGCTTCCTCAGAACCCTTATTGACTTTAAGAGAGTCCTCCTTAGAGGTATCTTGCTCTTGGACATCTATAGAAGGTTTTTCTAAAACTCTACCCGACCTAAGTTGTACATCATTGAGAGGAACAATCATGTAGGTAGGAAATTGTTGTCCTTCGATCATGTAAGTATTCTGAGGACTTTTATTGTTAAGATTTGGAAATCGTTGAGAGGGTAGTTGATTTGTATTTTGTTGAAATGGAAGCATGAGTTGAAGATTTGGATTTTGTTGAGAAGGTTGTTGTGGAGGAAATGGCAATGAAAGTTGTGGATTTTGATTTGGAAGTTGTGGAGTTTGTTGATTTTGAAAAGATGGAGGAAATTGATAAAATTGAGCAAATCTCCCATAAGGATTTTGCATTCCTTGTGCTGATGATTGGTATGGATTTTGAGGTTGGGTTCAAGGTTGTTGCCAAGGATTCCAATTTGGCGGGGGTTGAAAATTCATAGGGTTGTTAAACCCTTGGTTTTGTTGCCCCTGCCAAGGTCTTCTTGCAACAAAACAGAGAGATTCTACTGAATTTGGATCTTCTTGAAATACGGATTTGAGCCCAGGAATTGAAGGACAATCCTTGGTCTCATGACTCTCTAAGCAAATCATACATTTTTCTACAACTTTTGCATCCAAGGGGCATTCCCTTAGAGCATGTTTCTTTCTACATTTCGAACAAAAGATGGCTAGAGCATCAATTTTTGCTTTCTTCTTGTTTTGAATTTTAAGGGTGTCTAGTTGTTCACTAAGGCTCCCTAAGATATCAGTTTTGAATTCATCAAGCATATTTCCAATCTCTACCCTACTTACTGACCCAGTTGCAGATTTGTTTGCCCTGATGAGAGAAGGATCTCTAGGTCCTTTTCCTGTCTTAGATTTTCCTCTCGAGAGATGTACACATAGTTCTGCTATGTCATGAAGTGGAAGTTGAGAAATGTCTCCCTTCTCCATCACGTTTAAAATATCTATCCATTCATCTCTAATGGATTTCAATAAAAGGGCTTTCAAGGTTTCCTCATCTAAGTTGCTCATCTTTGCTCTCTTTAAGTTGTATTGAAATCTTTCACGTAAATCCTCCAAGTTTTCATCTTCTTTTTGTACCATTTTGAATACCTCATTCTTGTGATTGGTGGGCATGCAATAGTCCAGGTATCTATCCAAAAATGTTTGTTTCATGTCATTCCAAGTCCTAATAGATTGGGTGACTAATCCCATGAACCATTTCAAAGCGGCTCCCTTTAATGTTGAAGGAAACAGTTTGAGTTTTTGAGAGTCTTCCATATAGTCAGAGGTTCGGCATACTACTTCAAACTCAAACATAAATGTTTCAGGATCCTCACTTCCCAATCCATAAAAGTTGGGGAGGACAGGTGGTGAGATGTTTTTCATCGTTGTATGAGTTTACTCATCAACTATAGGGAATCCAAATGAGTTGTCTCCTTCCCTATTTCTTCCATTATTACCTCCACCTCCACCATTGTTGCCTCCATTATTTCCTCCTCCTCTACCTCTACCTCTACCTCTGGATCCATCTACTACTTCCTCTGTCATGATAGTTTCTTCAGAGTCCTCAGAGTCCTCTGGTTCTTCTACTAATGGCAAATGAGGAGGAATTTCCCCTTCCTCTTCTTCAGGTGATTCTACTTCTTTGATGACAATATGCTCTCCTGTAGAAGTAAAGAAAGGGTCTTCTTCTAGATGAGGTTTGGTAGATAGTGTAGGAGAATCCTCTAATTCAGCTACTGCTCCTAGAATTCCAGGGATCTTAAGGCTAGTAGTAGATGGTGGTGAATCTTGTCTATGCCTTGAAGATGCTGGAGTTGTAAAAATCGAACTCTTGGCTCTAGCTAAAAACCTTCCCCTAGAATATCTTGCTCTATGCATGTCATTTTTTTATTTTTAAGTTG
>APFE030873023.1:68752-98564 GCA_000404065.3 Pinus taeda
ATATAACACGTAAGGGTTTTTGTATTAATAAACACTAGACTAGGAACCAAAACCCTTACATAACTTTTATGACAAAATTTCTGCAAATATTAGAATACTAAAAAAATTGCCAACACTAAGGGTGCAATTCCATCTTAAACTAAAGACATGTACACTATAGACTCTCCCGATAGTCCTAAGCATATAACAAAATTTACACAGTAACTTAGAGTAACATATAGTACAGTGATGTGTGGTTTAGCGGTAAGTCACTTGGGTGAAGCCTAGGAGACCGAAGTTCAAATCTCATTGAGTACACTGACCTACTGTGGTGGAAGCTAAAGGGGCGGATTCCCCAATCCCGTCTTGGCGGCACGTGAGTCTGCTCTTGCTAAAACCATAGGATCTTAGTATACTTGACTTGCAGGTGGTTGGATGTACTCTTGGTGTTATAGAGGCATCTACGAGGACTGATCCTGGGTCTCCCATAGATTAGGACTGGCAGTTACCGATTCACCATGTGGTTAAAAAAAAAACTTAGAGTAACATATTTGGAAAAGTCACCAACCAAAATCTCGAACCTCAAAACTCAACAACAACTATGGCCAACAACATCAAACCCCCTTCACCGACGGGTTCTTTTCTTTTCAACAGAGGCACTGGAACCATCACCTCTGGAAACTAGTTGCGCATTTACAAACCTCGAGACTTACATGGCAAACACACGAACACAAAATGAATGCATTTCCTCATGTAAACTTTCCATCGATTGTTCCATTTCTTCCTGATGCCTGAGTAGTTTTTCTTCCAAGAAGAGCAAGAAAGAATTCTGCTACCTTTCGACCATGTCCTCAAGTTTGAATAGAAACTAAGAGAGCTTGAGAAGCATCCATAAGCTTGTCCAACATAAGGTTGGTGTCAACATTTTCTAAGGAGGATGGAGAATTTGTCATTCCATATTAGAGATCCAACCCCCAACAATATGACCTGCTGGTAAGAAAACTACCATCTTCTAAACCGTGTTTGATTGGAAACACATGAATAATTTGGAGAGCCAAATAATTTAATAAATAGGTAGAGTTCGAATCATTCCATGAGCCAAACTGCAACAATAAATATAAAGCCATCTCCCAAGTATCAACTAGATAGAGCCATCTCCCAAGTATCAAATAGATAGAATTGACATTTGAGGAATGGTGGACCAGACAACTGATTTAATTCCATTCTACTAATCAAGAGCCTGGACTCTATGGTTGATACGATTCACCGTAGATCCCACCAGGAGGAAAATAAATAGACATGACACCCTGCATTTGAAATAAGTGGAATGGCATGCCACTTATTAATCCATTTAAAATATCAGGGAGGGAGCAAAAGGATCTGTGTTCAGAAAAAGAAAGGTCGTCGAATCCAGAGGCCCGTCCTCTTCTAGAAATGAACCACATAACGTGTATATATGAAGGGTGTTGGCCATGTTTCAAATCCAAAAAATTTACTTTGGATGGTTAGATCAGATATCAGATGATTGCTTCTTAGGATGCTAAATAAAGCATTACAAAGGGGAAGAATGACAACCCCTCTATTTTGACTGTGATTTAAGCCTTCAATTACCATTAAGGAATTGGGGAAATGCTGAGTCTATGGTCCATTTACAAATTACCTTGCTCCAAAGTTAAGATTTTTTTGGCTAAATCATTAGCTGTCGAATTCAGATGACTGAATATGTGATAGAATTCCAATTTTCAAACTAAGAGGTGGAAACAAAAATCCTACGATTGAAGGGAGGGGAAATTAAACATATTGCTTTCTTGGCCTTAGTTATGTGATGAATTACTAGCATTAAGTCTCCAAATATTTACAGGGTTGAAATTTTGTTTTCGATGGTCATTTCCATGCCTTTCCATTGTAAGAGATATTCAACATAATTCTTGGTCATTGTGTTGAGACCCCAAGAAAATTGAAATATGATTTTTTTGTCGGGGCTAAATAATACCCCCCCGCTCTTGCCTCCCCCATATTGCCTCTTGAAGCCCCATCAAAAAAGAGAGAGAACAAGGATTTCTCCAATCTCCATTTGAGGAATTCCAATTGACTGATCCTAATACATGGAACCAAACACCTAAATGGTATGGGCATGAAATTAGAGGAAGGGGAAAATTCCTTATCAATCTTAATCCAATCACGTTCTTTCTTGTTCAAATCCTTGAATTCTTTGACATTGAAACCTTTAACAAATATCACTTTAAAGAGCATTGAGGATGCTTTAGAGGCGACCATCTGAGGAGAAAAAATCTCATTCTTAAATATAGATTTGTTCCTCGTGATCCAAATGGACCATCATAAGAACTTAGGGAGGGCGTCCCAACAACGAATTGGAAAAGAGGAAGCTTTCTAGCACCATGGGGAGCTATCTCTCCATATATAAAAAAATTTCCTTCCACGAACTTAGAATGGAGATAATAGAATAGACAGGGGCGAATGGTAACCAACATGTTTCCAAAGAGAAAGGGAAAAACTGAAATAGATGAGGAATATTTACCTTAGATCTAAGGCATAGAAGGCATATGGACGGGCCATGAATATTTCTTTTCCTTAGATTTTCAGCAATGAGGATTTTCTGGTGAACAAGATACCAACAAAAGGTGTTTATTTTTGGGATGCCATCTTTTCTCTAGAGTTTTTACCACAAACTACAAAAGGGAGAATGAGGAAGTCGCTTTACTAAATCAGAATATCCCAACTTGACTAAATATTTATGGAGAGGACTTAAAGAACAAGAGTGAATATCCTGTAGAGAGGTAGATATAAGGGCCAAAACTTTTAACATGCCAATCATTTTATCCCATTGAGGTCCAAGATGAGAAGGTGAATCGGACTTGAACCATCCTTTCCAATGAAATTTAACATCCCAAAGAGAAATATCTTTAAATTAGTTTAGAGAATCACTTATCTTGCATCCAAGAAGCAAAATATTTGAAATCTTCCTATATTCCCAAGGGAAAATTTATCCTTCCAAAGGTTGATACGAACACCATTGCCAACACAACAGCTGAGGTGATCAACAATGAGTGGATCAACCTCCTTGCATATTTTCCATATTTGAGAGCCAAGGCCAGACCAATGAACGACCTCAACTCTTAGCAAGTGATTTTTGTTGAATTATTTTTTGCACAAAAGCTAACTTCCACCATTCCTTTGTGTCTGATATACGCCTCTAAATTATTTTTTCTCCAAGAGTGATATTCATGAACATGTGATCTTTCATAGATAAACCACCATTTTCTTTTGGAAGGCGAATCACATTCCATTGAACCAAGTGAAATTTATTTTCATTCTTTCTCTCTCCTTGCTATAAAAACTTATAAATCATAATGCTCATTTGCGAAATCATAGATTTTGGAGTAAGTAAACCAGAACAAAGATATAAAGGAAGATTGGATAAGGTAGACTTTACCAATATCACCTAAACAACAGTGGTTAGCCATTGTGCTCCCCAATCTTGGATTTTCTTCTTAAATTTGTTTGGGCTATCATTCCAACTGTCCAAATTTGAAGTGCCTAGAGAAATAGGAATACCAAGGTGTTTGAAGTATTGCAACTCAACCTATAAAGGAAATTCGAGGACCTTGGAAATCTCCTGAAAGACAGAGATAAGACTATTCCATATGAATATTTGACTCTTCCTTTTGTTGACAAGGCCCCTAGAGAGGTTCAAGTATTTATCTAAAATTTATTTAAATCTCACAACAATTTTCCTTGAAGCACATCCTAGTAGAAGTGTGTCATCAACGAACTGGGCGTGATCAAAATCCTTTGAAATTTTGGTTATGCTTAGGCCCTTTAACTTCCCATCAATCCCGACAAGCTCCAGATTTCTACTAAGAATTTTAGCCGCTAATATATATAGAAGATGAGAGAGGGGACAACCTTGCCTCAAAACCCTTGAGACTAGGAATAAATTGAAAGGGTGGTCGTTTAATAAGGGAGAAATACATGGAATTCCAGCACAAGCTCTTATCCATTTTGTGAATTCTTCACAGAACCCCAGTTTTTCCAAGACATAAAAAAATGACAAACTTTGTCGAAAGTGTTCACCATGTCCAACTTGATAACCATATCTGGTTCACCACATTGATTGCTGGAGTGAATCACCTCTTGGACTAGAATAACATTGTTCATGATCTATCTATGCTTCATGAATCCCCCCTAGTTCTTTGAGATTATTGTTGGAATAATCTTCCTTGACCTATTGGAAATCACTTTAGATAATATCTTATATGCAAAGTTACATAGGGAGATCGGTCTTAAGTGAGAAAAGGAGACATTTTTTGCCTCTTTTGGGATTAAGGAAATGAAGGAGTTATTCATATTCCCTCTCGATTTCCATTTTGTTCTAGAAGAATTCAACATTCAAAGGAGATATTTATTTATAAAGGTCCAAAAGAATATGAAAAAATTGACGGAAAAACCATCCAAATTGGGAGCTTTGTATGGTTCAAGAGACCATATTTCCTCAATGTTGTTTTCTTCATCAATCGACCTTATGTGTTGGAGATTTTCCAAATTTGAAATAATTGGGGGCAATGCTGAGATAAAAGATTGAACCTCACCTGGGATGTTTTCGTTATCCCCAGAGTATAAAATCTCAAAGAAGTTGAAGGCTTCCTACTTGATTTCAAGAAAGGAAGATAATTTTGGCCGACCCTCGGGCGTGATTTCCTTAAATTAGTTTTTAATATCCCTTGCTTTGGCTTGCTTGTGGAAAAATGACATGTTTCGATCTCTAGCCTTAAGCCAAAGACTTCTTGACTTCAAGCACTATTATTCCTCCTCTATCCAGTTGGGAAGGGAGATTTGTTTACTTATTTGTTTTTCTATTTCGTTATGTCCCTCTGTCACAATTTCATTCTCCATCTAATCTTGATGATTCTCAGGATGTTTAATGAGTCAATTTTTTTCTGATTTAGAGGCTTAAAGTTGAGTTTAGCACAGGTGTGAAGAGCCTGCTTCACCATCTTCAATTTGGACTCCCAAACAAATGCAAGAGATCCTTTCCCCGAGGTTTCCAAAGCTTGACGAATTATTTCTATTATTCCTTCCTTTTGTAGCCACCTAGAGTTGAAACGGAATGGGATTGGCCCCAAGTACTCTAGAGGGTCTATACTTAACTCAATCAGTCGATTATTTGAGTCTCCTCTTTCCAGAGTTGACGAGGAGCACCCAATACCTTTCACCAACCAATTATTGTGAATTAGGAACCGGTCCAATATGGCTATAATATGCCTTGCGCAACTTCTTCTATTGGACCAAGTATACTTTCCTTTCTTTGGAGCGATGTTCAAAAGGTCCCAATCATTGAGAATATCTTCCATCCTCTCTTTAAATGAATATTTGCTTCTAAACATCCATGTTTCTTTGAAGAGAGGAGAACAACATTAAAATTTCCACCAACTATAGAGTTGATATGCCATTGTCCCTCCTTTAACCTGATTAAGGAGTCCCAAAACTCTCCTTTCTCACTGTAATTCACTAGAGCATAAACATTAACAAATGAAAAAACTTCTTATTTATTTTTATCTTCTAGTTTGACAACGACCCAAAATCTTGGTATAGAGTTGGAGTTTAATGAAAAGCAAGAATCTGACCAAAAAGTACTCAGTCCTCTAGAGGATCCGTTGGAGCTTTGAGCAACTCCATAACTATTTCTCCAAAAGTACCTAGATAACACTGAGATTTCTTCATCGATTAACTTAGTTTCTTGTAGGAAAAAAACTTGATGTATTTCCGTTATTAAAAGATATTTGACAGCTTGGGATTTGGTGGGTTTTCCCAGTCCCCTTATATTCCAAGAAATTACTTTCATATTAACTTAGAGGATTTTGACTTACCTCCCCTGGATTTGGCGTTCACTTGTTCCTTGTTACTCAGGTTTTTAAGGGTTTTAGTGATATGAGGTTGATTTCCCATCTTAATATTTTGTTCTTCTTCAGCTTCTCTTACATCTTTGTTAGAGGGCCTTCTTTTGGCTTTATGGTTTTCCATTTCATGACTAGATGAGTCGCTTATCCATTTTAGTCTCTTCTTGGCACTTCTCGTAAGAACTTCCCTATCCCTTCATTTATGACATGGAATTTTGGGCATACGCCTTCAGAGCCTTTATTATTCCTTACAAAAATTTGAGGAGTCATGACACTGTAATTAACCTTAGATTGAACAATTCTTTCAACAATATTTTCCATTGTTGGTTCTTCCTCACAAAACCCCCCATCTTCCTCTTCTCCTATTTCCTCTTGAGGTGTTGGTTCTTCGTTACCTACAATTGGATCTATTTGCTCTTGATCTATTTGCTCTTTCCGTTCCCATAAGAAAATATCAAAAGGATTTTCTAATGTTGTAGCCACATTATGAGTAGAGGTTTTAGAAATTTTAGCTCCATTTTTCCCTTTGGAGGCCTCCCTTTTTTGGGTGTGTCATTGTTATTCCTAAGAAGAAGTCGACCCCTCACCATTTCCACTCTTGTTCTTCTTGCAACCATGGGAAAATTGCCCATATTTGTGGCATCTTTTACACTTGAAGGGAAGTTGGTCATAGTCCAACATTTGAATGAAACTCCATTCACCTTGAGTTAACACAATCTTTGAGGGCAAGAATCTCTTGAGGTCCACTTGAACATAGATTTTAGCACAAGCAAATTGTTGGCCTTTCAGCTCAACCTAGTCAAGGAACCGACCAACACTGTTCCCAATAGGCTTTAGACACTCGTCGCTCTAGCAAGAGATAGGTAAGCATGGAAGCTTGACCCAGACATGCACTACAGTTGGAATGTCTTTGTCTGGGTTAAAATCCAAAGACTAGGCATTTAGGTACATGCCTCTAGAACCAAAAAAACATGGTTTGTTTCTGAACACTATATCTCGATCCTCCTTGTACTTGAAAAGAAGGGCGAAAAAAATTCCCCACAACATAGACACTGAGATTCCCTTTCATCATGGGTTTCCAATTCTTGTCAACCCCCTTCTCCATGAACTTTGGATAGAGCCACATTCCTATGAACTTCCCGACCAGAGCCCTGTCAAAGAAGGTTAGGGAAGTTTTTCAAAAAATCTAAGGGAGGACAACTGATGGAGTGTTCTCGACCTTCTTCACGAACTTAGTCTACGACTCCTTGGGTCGAGGGTTATTTTTAAGTGACAAAATCAATGCACAAAAAGCTACTTCCTCATCACAAGGAGTGGAAAGGCCTCCCCCTTAGCCCGCTGCCATCAAACTCCATGAATAATATTTTCGATGAGTGCAAAGGATTAGGGATTCAACGTAGTTGCAGAGCGATCCTTTCTACTTTTATTTCTTCATCCACGTATTATTAACCCATTAATAAATTTCAATTATGTATTTTAACATACATCTTTACATTTACAAAAAGCATAATTATTTTCCAATTTTATAAATTTTAAATTATTATTTAAATGATTTGTGTATCTTAAAATTAAACTATTTTAAGATTGAGTAAATATTTATTTTAAAACTAAACTTTAATTTCATAATAAAATAATTCATAAGTTTGGAATAATCAAATTTCTTTTTTTTTTTGAAGTATAAAATTCATATTTGAAATTTGTAAAAAATATCATTATGATATACTTTAAATAAGTTTCATAATGATATTCATAGTTACAATTTTAATTTAAAATTTTTATACTACAATTTAATTTATTTATAACTTGTAGATTTCAACATTTTATTTACAAACAACTCCATTTACCTCTATAACAATAGTTTTATGCATAGGATAAAAAGTTGATTTGATTCTCATTCCATTTAACATAGAATGTATAAAAGTAACTTTATTATTCAACATAGTAATCTACCTAGAAATTAAAAAAAGAAAGACTATAAACATATAATTTTTTTACATTGTAGTAGTATTCTTTTTATCCTAGTTACAATATGTTGTGCTACTACTTTTTGCATTGAGGCATGTACTAAGCACCTATTATTGTGAATAATGTGGGTCATAAATAAAATATTTCAATGGTTATATTAAGTAAAATATTTCAATGTCAACTATGTATATATTATATAAAACCAATAAAACCAATAAAACCATTTTTTTTATTATAGTCAAAACATTTTATAAGTTGCTCAAAATGAATGAAATATGTAATTCCTTCCATATTTAGCATGGAGTTGACACATGGCATACATATGTAAAACAAACATAGATTTAATGCCAAGTGGGGTTAAATATTTCAAGGTGTAGATCTATCAAATGACAAGAAGGATTAGATCTTTCAAGGTGCAACCTTTTTTCAAGTTTTGCACTTGGAGATTTGATTCCTCTCAGTGCTTGATTGCGTTGAGAGGCTCTATGTAGCCCAATATGAAAGAGATGTTGTAATGTGCAATCATGTTATGTTATCTAAACATTTTGACTAATTCAAATAAAAATAAAATAAAATAAATTAAATTAATTAATCAAAATAATAATTTACTGTTGGCGGTTGTTGGGCTCCACATTTTGACAACCCATGGTGTTTCTTATGATGAATCCTATTTAAAGGCTTGACGAAATCCATTATGGAATGCAAGAGTACCAACTTATATCCATCTTAACTCCAAACTTGATCCCTCTCAACGCTTGGTAGATCTAGATTTAATATGGATCTAGGTTGTATATTTAGAATTAACATGGATCTATGTTAGTGTTAATAGGAGGTACCACTTCTATGTAATTATATTGGTGTGTATGTGTGTGTGTGCGTATCTTGCACGTTAATTTTCTTAACCAATATATGCTATGTTATAATTTTTTATAAAGATGCACATACTTTAGGTTTGAATAAGTGCTTCATGATTGATCTCTAATGTGCTTCACCTTCACCCTCCAAATTGTCTCGATAAGTGTTGGAACCTTCTAACTCGAAATGAGTTGCCATCTCTCTATCATGGTCCAAGGTTCCTTTATTTTTGCATGGTAGCATTTTTGTGTCTTAACTCCACAAGTGTCCTTCTTGTAACCTCTTCTTTATGACCTCCTTTAACATCTTTTTTCCATGATAGGATGATAGCACCTACGAATGAAGTTCAGTCATGACAAGATAGCATTAGTCCCAAAATCACCTATTCATTGTTTGCTCATGTGAGGAGCTGACTGTGATGGGATAGTGCGGAAGGACTGAGAGAGGGGCCTTTTTGGGTGCAGAGCACAAAGTCAGGAGGCAAGGGATGGAGGTATGGGCACTGGAAGTGCACATTGCGCTATGGTAAGAGAAAGAAGCAAGTTTTTGCACAATGGGCAAGTCTAGGAGATAAGGGTGACAATTTTGGGCATTGCGACTACGCAATGCATAATGATTGAGGAGGAGGCTTTGCGGATTGTGTAGGTCACCAATGTACACGAAAATAAATGACCCTATTTTCCACTAGGGATGCACAATGAGGGAAAGGTTGATTAAGGAATTTCACAAAGGGCAAGTTTAATTAGTAATAAATTGGATCATTGTGCGCTAGGAATGTTTAATGAGAAATGAAGGAAGGGAGGCCTTCGTATTGCACATGTTGCCATTGCAAGAGGTTAAAGGACATGTCACTGTCAACTAGGAATGCTCAATGCACAACACAAGGCAGGGTTAATTAAGGCTTTCTGCAATGGGAAAGTGTAAGCAACAATGGTTGAGTGATTGTGCTCTAGGGATGCAAAATATGCAATGTGAATGGAGTTGACCTCAAGATGGGCACAAAGGGTAAGTGTAAATAGCAAGAGGCTCATGACTGAGACTTGGAAGTGCACACCATGCTCATCACTTGGCTAAAGGTTAAAGGTATTCATAACTTGCGCATGATGCAAGGAAAAGGAAGAACTCTGAAATTGACTAAGTGTGAGACCAGTGGAATAACGAAAAGAGAGAAAGAGGATGCATAAAAAATCCTAAACATGATCATGCACATATATCTAATCACACTTTCAAAAAAATATGCATAGTAACCAAACCAAAATGTATTCATTGAATCAACAATAAAATGACACTTATTTCCAAGTGCGGAAATTTGGATGCAAGGCTTTACGACACAAGTGTTGACCACAATCAAAAGATGTGTTATGCCATGGGAGAGTGTCCAACACATGTTCTTATGATAGGTAGCATCAACTAGTGCAAGAGAGTGCATTGGAGCTACCTCTAAAAGGTGTGGCATGGTGCTCTTAACAAGATATGTGAAAGCAAGCGAGAGTGGAACATGCAAGAATGAAAATAAATAAAAGTGACACTTGCAAAAGAAAAAGTAAGCAAAAATGACACATGTGCAAGCAAAAAATATTCTTGAGAAACTCACTTGGAAGACGATGTATTTTTGACCAAGAGTAAGGGATGCTCCTTTTGCTCCAAAAGTGTGCAAAGCTCAAATGCAAAAGATAACTGTGAAATGAGGTATGGGATAAACTCTTTATATAGGAAGAGTATACATGCAATTAGGGTCAAGGTTTGTGAGTGTGCTCAATGCATGTCGGGAAACGAGGAGTCAAGAGTGAGTTGACTACTTCTAGAAGTGTGACAACGCTAAGTTAAGAGATTGCACAATCACTGTGAGCAAGGATTGTGTAGTCATTGTGAGATGGGATTACACAGTCACTGTGAGCAAGGATTGCACAGTCATTATGAACAAGGATTGTGTAGTAACTATCTCTAGGAATTGTGCAATCACTGTCAACAAGGGGCACACTTGCTTGAGTTCCAGGAGTGCGCACTTAACTGTGAATCAGGAAGTGTGATTTTCCTAGTGGAAAGGAGAGTGCTTTATTGTCTCCAAGAAGCACGCAAGGTTTGCTTAGAAGAGACGTGCAAGAGCCATGCATGTGAAAGCAAGTATCTTTGACACTTAGGTTTCCTTAAGGAAGACTTGAACACTTAGACAACATGACCGAGCATGCCATTAATGGCTTGAAATGAAAGATGACATGACCATAAGGAGGCTTCACAATTTGAAGGTAGGCATAATTTTGGAGAGGATTGTAGCATCTACAACACCAGTATGACCCGAAGCGGGGGATATACAGGTCTAGATGAACATGTAATAGATAAATTTATATGTAATAGTGGTCTACGTAATAATAAAGAGACCACATGTGCAATGTGTCGATATGTATATATAGAGATCATGTAATCATTATTGAGGAGAAGTGATTTGGACATATGAATGTATTTGGGCATTTGGAGGAGTTTCTCATATTCTTTAAGAATTTATTGTGTAACTCATTTATCTTATCAATATTATAGTTGCACTCCAGTTCACATTGGTGTATGTAGTGTGTATTTATGGTTTCTTAGATATTTTAAGGTTTTGATTCATACTATTGTACTCTTGGCCTTCTTAAAGAAGTCATCCCTTTGTTTCCTTAACACTTAGTTTTCTCAACATTTGCATACTGGTAAGGTCTTTGTTATTTTGTTTGGTTCAGGTCCTATTATAGGCACTACAAAAATGCCAATTTTTTTTTAGCCTGTACACCTAAATTTTGGGTCCCCTTGTGATTTTCAAGGTCTTAAAAGATATCCCTATCAATTGTAATGGTCAAACTCATGTCATTGAGGCTACAAGTGCTAGTATGTCCATGCGGCACATTGCATATGCTTGCTTGTCTAGCTTCATCCTTGACATTAGGTTTTATGGTGTTTTTCATTGATTTGTTTTGCAGAGAATGTTTTAGCATTGCCTCTTCATTTGCGTTTAAGTAGATTAAAGAAATTAGGGTTTTAAGAAATTGTCAAAACTATGATTATGTGTGTCTTTTGTATGCCTAGTGTTTGGACCAAACTGCAACCAACTCAGAAGGCTTATTTCCACCAAAAGAAACTCATAACGGGAATTGGTTTCTATTAGAATGGGATGACCCCATTGCATTTGGAAATCTGGCATTCCATCCAAGCAGAAGATTGCTCAACAGTTGAGGCCTTACTCTAGAATCAGGTAGATATCAATGCTAAGGATAATGAAGGCATGACTCTATTAAGTCATCTGTCTCAAGGTCTTAGCAATCATAAGTTGTGATAACCGTTGCAAGTTCATGAGAATTCTAAGAGAAAAATGTCATTGCTATAGAAGTGGCTACAAATTGGTTAGCTTGTTTCTCCTTTTTAGCTAGACCCTTACTGTTCTATAAGTTTTTTCTAAATGCTCCTACAAGTGAGGCTTTGTAAGGATTGATGCTTGGCCTAGCTTATGATTACACCTATGCCAAACATGAAGAGATTGATGTAAATGACGTCTATTCAAATTATGAAAGGGTTTTTATTGTTTTCTTGCTTGAGAATAAGGGAGTAAAGAAAATTTCTTTAGAATTTTGCATTTCATTTTAGGTAGAAACACTGTGACAAAAAATGCAGAAGGTGCAAACTATGGAAAGTTTTTCAAGGATTGCACAATTTGTAGTGTCCATTCTTGAAAAGGAAATATTGGAGGACCCAAAGGTGTTGTCTCCCTATTATTGCAAGAAGTCACAACTCAACTCCTTGATGCAATAGAAGAAATATTTAAACAAATATTCCAAAACTTTGAAAGCACCAAGGAGGATATAAATGATGGTACTTTCACATCTATTGGTGAAGAATTTTTTAGGCTTTTTAGGTGCGAACATGTAGGTCAATGATTTTCTTTTCATACAATCGCGTGGAAGGGATTCTTGGAAGGGATTCTTGGCATGAGACCAAGAAAAACAGTGCATAAAAAACATTCATCAAACATCTTCCAAATTAGACACTGTTGCATCCAAAATGGTTCCAAGACTCCTTCAACATATCAAAATATGTTTAAATTCAAGATAAATTACAACAAATACTTATAAGGAAGTTGAAAAACATTGTTGGTCAAGATTTTGGCAAACCATCACAACATCCATCAAGGATTCCCATGCAATTCCATAATGGTTGTATTAGCTATCCGATATTTCCATTGTGTTTGTATGTGTGATTTCATACAGGTGATATGTTTATGAACTAATTTGTAGTTGTTGCATGTGTTTTTTCTTTCGAATCTATAATCTTTTATTCCATGCTAATGCTACTAATTTAATGTTAACTATTTGAAGTTAACCTCTATCACTCTCTTAATTGTATGTCTCAGATGGTTTTGGCTAACCGACTCCTCTTTGAGATGTACTTCTTATTATTTGTTTTCCTTATTCTTGTACATTGATTTTTGAGTTTCTCAATCGTGAGCTGATCTTGTCTCCATTCTCTGGACATTTCATTCTTGTCCTCACACTAACATATTCACATTTGACAACCAAGAGAAAAACATTCATGGTGGAAACCGACCCCACATATAGGATGGAGCTCCTATCCCAAATGATGTGAGGTCTAATTGGGACTTCACACCTAGGGATACCCCATAATGGTTGGTGAGACATTTTCCCTCGCTAACATATTTTTTGCGCTAGAAGGAGGGCTAGATGATAAGCTAGCCTTATGGAGTTTGGTTTTAAGACCTTGATATTTAAATGGTTCTTTATGAAATTCTTCTTCCAGAATGTTTTTTCTAGAAGTAAAATTATTTTAGTCCCTAAGAAGATAATCAATCTCTTGTCAAAAAATAAGTTTGATGGCGAGGATGAAATATCCGTGCTTGAACATACACGACAATTTCTTCAATATTACACCTCTAATGAAGTAAATTTTGAAGAAGATGCTTGTAGAATTTTCGCCCTTACGCTTGGAGGTTGCATCAAGGAATGGTGCAAAACATTTCCAGTTGCGTCTATTCATTCTTTCGAGAAGTTAGTCAAGGAACTTTATCGCACTTTTAAAAGATATGATTTTCAGTGTTTGTTTAAAAGGATTAATGAACTTAGATGGTAACCACATGAATCATTGAATTTTATTGCTAATAGGTTTGTTCATCTTTGTTTTTAATTTCCTGAGAGAGATGTGGATTGGATGTATTTGAGTGAAAATTGCGATGTTTGGTTTGTCTTTCTCTGCAACAATTTGAGTAAGAAACAATTCTTGATTCTGGTGATAATAATGGTAGTCTACAAGTTATAAATCAACCATATATTAACCCTAATTTTGTTCTTCCAACTTTTGCAAGTTGGGAAAAGTATCAAGCATATGAGGAGAAAATTACGACCTGTCAAATTCCTCACCCTCCTTACATATTCATCACCTAATGAAGTTTTTGTCATTAACAATTTAGGTGATGAAGAGTGTTTGTAGGGATAGGAACTGAGTTGTCTTGCTTCTAGAACTCTCATACATCTTGTGGAATTTGGACAACCTGAAAATCAAGTTGATAAAACACCGTTCCCTATTGATGAGATCCAACTTGAGCTCGTTAATCATCTGCCATAATAGATTCTTGAATCACCTCATAATATGCTCTCCCATTCCCTTGTTTGCAATTACCTAGGACCTCTCTCAGATAATACTCACTATGCAATCAACTCCACATAGCATAATATACATGTTGATCCACTGCCTCCTCAAGATAACACTAAGGTGAAGGATTTGAGTCTTGAATCATTTTTTATTCGAATTGATGCCTCTTCACCTGAACCTTTTCATCTTCCATACCTTGATTTATTTAATGAGTCTGCTACACCAACAGTTTCTCCAAACTCTTTAAATATTTATCCTGTTGGTTTTGATAACAATTAGGTACATAATATTGTTGCCTCATAATTAGAAGATGGAAATATTGAATCCCTTGTTCCTGATCTTTTCAATCCGCAATCTTTAACAGATGAAGAGGAAGATTCTTCATCCCTTAAGGTTCAAGAAATTCCTTTTGCTGATTCATCCTCATTCTGAATCCTTGAATATTCTCATGTGTTAGATTTAAATTTTGATCAAATTAGTGGCTTATACAATTGTCATCCTATTAGCAACGTATTCATTGAGACTTCTAATGATGGTAGTTCATATTCACTTGTTAATCTCATAAGCCACCAAAAATTGATAATCTACCTTCTAAAAGTTCAGAGACTTGACAGGAAGTTGAGGCCCTTAAGTTTTTGCTGATGGTTATGTCAGGTTCTCACATTCCCAATGAGATCCTTGAACTAGATCAGATTAGATTTTTCTTACGATATTTTTCTGTCAGCATCATCTCACCAGATGAAAGCTCATCTTTGAAATATTTTGATCCAAGTGATGTTTCTTCGAGTAAATATTTTCATCTCCTATCAGTGAATATGCACCACTCCTTTTGCTTTGATTTGTTTGTTGAACATAGTACACTGAAAATTGTTTTGAATCCTTCAGATTCTCACCTAGCTAGTGTAGATTGTGATCAGGCACAAGCTGGTGTTATCTTACCTTCCGAAGAAGAAAATAATGAGAATCTTTCCCATCTTTCCTACGATTTGTTAATTTGTCAGAATGTTCTATGTTGTTTCAATTACTTTAGCCCAATTCAATTATTCAATTAGCAATTCTTCCAATTATTAACAATGTTTCCAATCATAAACAATAATTCAAGATAGAACAATAAATGCAATGATAAAGGAGACAACAACACAACCACGAGAGACACCACATTGGTCAAAGACTAGGGAAAAAAATCTGACTAGGGGAAAAACCCTTTCAAATATTCTTCTTATTAGATTGTCATAAAAATTTTCAGCAAAGAGTACAATGATCTTAATACAAAATCATCCATCAAATATTTACCCAATACAAATCAGAAATAAACTTCCAGAATCACTATACAACAGAGAGAAACCTTCCAACCTTTGGTCATCTGCAGTCAATTGCGGTTAAGAGTCAAATCCTAGCTCAAATCCCCAGTCACACTCATCAAGTTGTCATGTGAGCGATTGTGGCTTCCCAGTCACTCCCTTAAGCCTTGCAAAAGAGCGATTGTGGTTAGATCAATCCTGTATCAAGCATGCGACCAGAAAATAAAAACCCTAAATTTGTTCGAGCCTCAGACTTGTAATTTCAGACCTTATGCGAGCTTCCTTCGTCAGACCTGTGTGAACCAATCAATGAAAAAAGAGAAGAAGAATATGCTTGATGATGATGTCCAAATGAGCTTGAGGTCACCTGTATTTATAGGCTTCAATGGGTGTCCATTTGATGCGGAGGGCGACCTATCCAAATGTGCATGTGTGGGTACATAAATTCAAAATCCAACTTTTTCTTGTCCAAATGAGGTGATATTAAGGTTGATTTTGGTCCTCTTGAAAAGAGAAATTCAATGCAATCATCATCTTCATCATACGAGCTGTCCAAGGTGGAATTTGAGCCTAGTTCTACAGTTTAACACTCCCTCTCAACTAGGAATAATTCTAGCTTCCAATATCTATCTGTTGATCATCATATCATCTCGTCATGTCGTGTCCATCTCTGCTCAACTCTATCTGCTGAAACATTCTCAAATATAAAAGAAGAAGAATCAGGGAGCATTAGCTTCCACCCACTATCTCATGGGAAAGTCACATATCTCAACTCCATATCGAGCAATAGGATATCCAAACACACAAGGGAGCATATATCAACCCTGGAATCACAATGAGGAGCTCATTCTTAACCCGAAACCACATAGGGGAGAAAATATCAACCCAATCCTATTTCCTACCGATATTCCCATTGATAACTCTAAGGATTCATGTGGTAGAACACCTACATCATAATCCAAGCTTGGATGAGATACCCAACTTACCAAGAGTTAAGGATCACATGCATCCAAGCCTCCTCAACCCATTGGCTAGATGGGGAGGGACAATCCCAACAAGCCTTACTTGTGGGTATGATTCCAACTAGGGTATACTCTACAACGACCAAAGGTGGGGGAGATACCTCAACTGTCAAAATAGAAAAGGATCACACACATCCCATGGGTGACAGATATGGGTGATGCCCTATTGTACAAAGTTCCCTCAACACTAGGAAACCTTTATCTCAATTCCTCACCCTAGGAGCTCAACAAGGGGAAGAGTTGGCTCAATGTCCTCGATCAGCGATGCCCCTAATTAAGAGGGGTCACATCCATCAGTCCAAGCTACTCTCTAAAGACCAAGAACTTCCGTTTCGGCAAAGAATTAGTGAAAATATTTGCAATCTACTCATTTGCCGATATGTGAGGGAGAAGAACGACTCCTCTCTACATCATGTCTTGAATGAAGTGATATTGAATCTCTATGTGCTTGGACTTGTCATGAAATATGAGATTCTCTGCCAGATTGATCCCACTCTTGTTGTTGCAATATATCATTGTAGTATCTAGGACCTGCTCAAATAGCTCTCCAAAGAGATTCCTCAACCAAACTGCTTCGCAGCTAGTAATGCAAGTGGAAATATACTTTTCCTTGACAATACTCAATGCTACAGACTTCTTCTTCCTACCCATCCAAGATATCATGGCAGATCCAAGTTTGAAACAACATCCATACGTACTCTTCTTGTCGACAACGTTTCCTGCCGAGTCAACATCAGTGTATCCATGAAGTCTAACATCTCCGACAGAATATCTTAGACTAGTTTCATTCAAATATCTCAAAATGTGTTTGGCAATGATCCAATATGTGTGGAGAGGTTCATCCATGAATTGACTCAATGTATTTATTGCATAGAATATGTCCAGATGGGTGTTTACTAGGAACATCAGAACTCCAATCAACTGTCTATACTCGGATGGATTCACCAAATCGGGTCCTGCAACTTCTCTGCATAGCTTCTTGAATTTCATTTCCATGGTGTGGGTAGGGACTTGCATTCTGACATATCAAATATTTCCAATAACTTCACAACATATTTTCCTTATGGAAGTAAAATCTCTCCGGTCCTTTTCTTGATCAAGTGCTCAAAATTAGGCTCAAAAATCAAAGTATCAGAATCTTGATAAAATTAGCTTTAGATCGAAGCACTCGTCATTTTGATTCCAACGGTGTGAACGAAACTCAAATCTGAGCTTGTATGAAGAAGTTAGAGCAAGTCAAAGTTCAAGTTTGACATGGATAGATTGCAAGATTGGATGATGTGGCAAGGTATTTCAACGAATGAAGAGATTCCAAGTGGAAAGCCGCCATTGGCCCCAACATGTCACAAATCACAATCGCAGGCGATTCGGTGTTAAAAATTGGCCCCAGAATAGCCATGGTTGTGATGCAACAAATCAAAATCGCACTTCGCAAAAGACAGGCAGAAAGGTGTTAAAGGATCAGCCCGGAGTTGTGATGCGACAGATCAGCTGGAGTTGTGATGTGATGGATTGTAGATCACAATCACACTTCACAGAAAGCAGAGTCTTGCATTATATTACCCGCCAATTCTCTGCCGATTGCGAAATGCGATAGGTTCCCAGATGTGATGCAACTATAGGTTTTGGTTAATTGTTCTGTCGGGTCCGCCATATTGCAATTGCACATCGTCTCACTGCGATCACAGACCATAAGACTGCTAGTTTCCTCGCTGATTGCGATTTGTGATAAGATAGTCAGCTGATAGATTATGACCTGCCACACGGTGAAATTTTCGCCTAGTTAGCGTGTTTTGGGGCTAATTTGTAGGATCATGCCGGAAATGGGGCAATTTGTGGAGTGAATATTGAGAGAACTAGGAGAAGTCATAACTTCTTTAGTTATCCACCAAATTAGATGAAAAAAGAGGCTGCATAGCCATTTTTGAGTATTCTGAACTGATTGGAGCAGGTTTCAGAAGTATTTGAGCATTGTAAACACAGATTTTTATACTTTTGAGCATAATAGAGAGGCCCAAGCCATTGGAAGCTAGACTAAGGAGACGTAGCCCGGGAGGGGTGAAATCCTTTCTCATGTGCTTGTTGTAATGCACTTTTGATGATGTTTTGTACATGTTTATGATGTTGTTTAGTTTCAGGTTTATGTCAAATTGCTCATAAAATTAACATAAAAACTCTTCATTTCACTTGCAAAATTGTTGAATCCTTAAGCACAATGAAAGCATTTTGTTTATAATCTGAGGAAGATATTAGCACTGCAAACTAATATTCTAAATCAGATCAATTTGATATCAGAGCACTAGGTTTTGCTTTTTGAAAGAAGGATTTAATTGTTTGCAATTTTATGTCATGCTTACAAGGTTAAAACTCAAAAGAGGTGAAGGAAAGCTGGTTGGAAGCCCTGAAGTTGGGTTAAGGGAAAGCAGAGCAAGGTTGCCACAATCTCCAACACCAGTTCAACCTCAAGTTGCAGTTGAGACTCCAGAGATCATGTATCATGAAGGAGAACCTAAAAACATGACAAAAGATGGGAAAACTTTTAGAAATGCTTTCTTTGATATGACAGAGATGGCGAAGGTCCTCTATGAAGAGAGGAATATCAGGTTGCAAGGAGAAAGTTCCAAACCTCCCAACAGAGAAGACTCTCCAAGAGGAGGCAATGGAACATGAGGTAATGGGAATGGAGACAAACCTCCACCCTCTCCACCATATTCTTCATCTTCTTCTTCACAAGCATCTTCACACTCTTTTACTAATACAACCCTTACTCATACTCATCATCATTCTTCAAAAGGAACTAGTAAATCACCTTTTTTAAAAATTGATGTTAAATTCGAGTTGCCCATCTATAATGGTGAAGTGAATGCATAGAAGCTTGATAATTGGATTTGTTAGTTGGAGGTCTATTGTAGGATTCAAAACCTTCAAGAAGATGACATAAATATTTAGTTAGCTTCCTTGAGAATGGAGGGTGCAACACTAGTATGGTGGGAATCAAAGACCCAAGAGGAGATTAAAAAACACGGTAAGATATCAATTTCTTGGAATCATTTCATTGCTGCAATTAAAAGAAAATTCTACCCTCTAGCTTATATGTAGAAAGCCATTATGAATTGTCAGAACTGTAGACAACTTAAAGGTCAAAATGTGCAAGATTACACCCAAGGATTTAGAAAAAGGTTGTTGATGTTTGGTGTAGATTTTCAATCACATGACACTTTGTTGAAGTACATAGGGGGTTTACAAAGTTACCTTAGGCATACTATCTTAATGTTTAATCCCAATAATCTAGATGATGTGTGTGTGCAAGCCACTCATCTTGAGGCAAGAGGGAAAAACACCCCAGAAGAAGGTAGTAAAAAGCCATTTAAGAGTAAGGGAAAAGAAAAGGTTTTGAAAGGGAAGCCAAAGAAAATTGCGTCTATCAAAAAAAGAAGGAGAGAAAATTACATGTAAACATTGTTCCAGATAGGGTCACGATGAAGCTCACTATTGGAGGCTTCCTCCCGAAACGAGACAAAAAAGAAACAACAATAAGGGAAAACAAAAGACAACTGCAACCACTCAACAGGATTTGGGATCCGATTCGAGTGATGAAACTAAAATCACAACCATGGGGTTAAAAGGAAAAGAACCCATTGCCAGCACTAGTTCTTCATACTCGCAAAATGAAACTCCAAATGAAAAGAGGAGAATAGAATTGTTTCACATAAGGGTGATCTCAAAACATAACAAGATTGATACATTGTTCGATAACGACTCTCAAGCCAATCTTATCTCAAAAAACATTGTCAAGAGTTTAAATATGGAAGCTGTTCCACATCATAAACCGTATCCACTTGATGGGTATGTGACAATGCCCACTTGTAGGTTACTAGAAAGTGTAAACTGAGATTCACTATTATTGCAAATTTCATAGATGAAGTGGAGCTTGATGTTGTGTCGTTAGATATTTGTGGCATAGTTTTGGGCAGGCCATACCTTTATGACATAAAAGTTATCTTTCATCAACATGAAAATAAATATCATTTATTAAAAAATGGAGTAGAATATATTGTGAGAGCTCACAACAAGAAAACAAATCTTTTGCTTGTTAATGCAGGGCAGATGAAAATACTGGTGAATTCGAATAGGAATTTTGTGCTTCTCATGATCAAAACCAAAAATAGTGTTGATAATGAAGCTTTTAAAGGTTACGATTCGAATTTGAAATCTGAATTGGTTTACATAGTTAGCCAATATGACGAAATGTTTCAAGAACCAAAGGGGTTACCTCCCAAGAGAGGAATCCAACACGAGATACAGTTGCATCAAGATTGTCCTCTTCCTAACATTGGCATGTACAAGATGTTAGTGATGTAAAGCAGATAAATTAAGAAGAAAATTCAAGAGTTGTTGAATAAAGGGATCATCAGACCATCTTCCTCACTGTGTGGTTCACCTATTGTCTTGGTGCCAAAGAAGGATGGAACATGGCGCATGTGTGTGGACTTTCATGCATTTAACAAAATTACGGTAAATAACTGTTGCCCACTGCCTCAAATAGATGATTTACTTGATCAATTGAAAGATGAAAAGTATTTTACTAAGATGGATTTAGGAAGTGGCTACCATCAAATTAATATAGCTGAAGGAGACATTTGGAAGACAACATTCAAAACAAAACAGGGTTTGTTTCAATGGCTAGTTATGCCATTTGGTTTATGTAATGCTCCCGCTACATTCATGCGTATGATGAATGATGTATTGAGGCCATTTCTTGATGAGTTTGTCATAGAATATTTAGATGACATCTTAATTTTTAGTAAATATCGTGTTGAACATGTCATGCATGTAAGAAAAGTACTTGATGTCTTGAAAAAAGAACAATTGTATCTGAAGATGCCAAAGTGAGAGTTTGGAAAGACTTCTTTAGTTTCTTTGGGTAATATTGTTGGAGGAGGTGAGTTGAAAATAAATCCCTCCAAGGATGATGCCATTGTAAATTGGCCAAGGCCCAAGAAAGTTACAGAGGTAAGAAGTTTTCTGGGAGTAGCCCAATATTGGAGGATATTCATTGCTAATTTTTCTCATATAGAAGCTCCTTTGCATGCATTAACCAGCGTGAAAAAGGTTTTTCAGTGGGGAGGCAAACAACAAAAGGCCTTTGATGCATTGAAGGAAAATATGAGTTCAACTCCCGTACTTGCACTTCTAGACTTGAGACAATCATTTGAGGTTTAGACAGATGCTAATGACTACGCTATGGGTGCAGTCCTCATGCGACATGGTAAGCCTATCTATTTTCATTCAGAAACTTTTAATGGTGCAATGATTAACTATCCTACATATGACAAGGAATTGTATGCATTGGTGCAAAGTGTGAAAAAATGGAAACACTACCTGATGGGTAAGGAAACAGTCACTCACACTGATCATCAACCATTGCAATACTTGCAATCTCAATCAAAGTTGCAACAATCAAGGCACTTCCGATGGATGGGTTTCCTTCAACAATTCCACTTGCTAATCATATATAAGAAAGGTATCTACAATAAAGTTGTTGATATGATTTCTAGGCTGATTGTTACATGAAAGTTATATTGAGCAATATGCATCAGATGATGACTTTCAAGATGTTTATGCAAGCTTGAGTCAAGGTAACCAAGTAGAGGAATTGGATTTTCATTTGCATGATAACTTGCTATACCATCTTGGAAAGCTTTGTATTCCACAGGGAGAAAGTGTTAACATCATAAGAGAAGCACATACTTCTCTTATTGCTGGTCATTTCGGTGTAAGTAAGACAATGGCACATCTATAGAGGTATTGTTATTGGCCTTGTATGCTTGAAAGTGTGTCTCGTTTTATTAAAGGATGTTCACTATGTGCAATTAGTAAGCCTAGTAATAGGAAGTTAGGCTTGTACACACTACTTCCGATTCCTTCCCAACCGTGGGAGAGTGTTTTATTGATTTTGTAGGAGGTCTTCAATTGTCAAAAACAGGTCATGATTATTTGTATGTATTTGTAGATATGTTCAGCAAAATGTGTATTTTGATGCCATGTAAAAAGCAAGTTACAGCTGAACAAACTCCCCAATTATTCTTTCAGAATGTTTGGGTGCATTTTGGATTGCCGACATCCATTGTTAGTGATTGAGATTCTCACTTTGTGGGGAAATTTTGGTCAAACTTGTGGGGATTCATGGACACCAAACTGAAAAAGAGTACAAATCTTCATCCACAAACAGATGGTCAAACATAAGTGGTGACCAGAACAGTGATACATATTCTTCATGGATATTGCAGCAAGCATCCTAACTTGTGAGATGAACATTTACACTATATTCAACATGCTTACAATCAAGCCAAGCACTCTTCAACTCAAACTTCGCCATTTGAGGCATGTTTGGGATACTTGCCTAAATCTCCTTTGAATTTTATTTTTGGCAAAGATGTTACTATTGAAGGTCATAATGACATAGATAAAGCAAGAAAGTTCATTGAACAACTCCAATTAGTAACCAAAAGGTTCAAGAACAACTTGAGAAAAGCCAAGGCAAGTACAAAGCAAGGGATGAAAAGCATCGTCAAGATCACAAGTTCCAAGTTGGTGATGAAGTTTGGCTTCACATTAATAAAGAGAAGTTCCCAGGATAAGGTAAAAAGCTAAAATCAATTAGATATGGTCCATTTAGAATTTTGGAAAAGATTGGGAACAATGCCTTCAGGTTGGATTTACCTTCATATATGCAAACTTATGTTGTTGTTAATGTTGAGAATTTAAGGTTGTATAAGTCTCCTTTGATTGAAGATTAAGGAGAAAATATTCAAATTCCATCTATTGAAGACTTTTCTCTAGAATTCCTTGATGTGCTTCAGCAAGACACTATACTTGACAGTTTAACAAGGACATAAAAAAGGGGAAGTATTGATTATCTTCGAGTGGGGCTCAAGGGTACAATTCCTTAAAAATCCAAATGGATAGAGGTTGGAAAGGTTAGGGAACTTTACCCTCACGTGCTGCACATTTGAAAGTGATCCTTTTGGGGTCCAAAAGGCTTCCAGTGGGGAGGAGTGATCAGCTACTCAAAATTAGGCTCAAAAATCAAAGTGTCAGAATCTTGATAAAATTAACTTCAGATCGAAGAGCTCATTGTTTTGATTCCAACAGTGTGAATGACACTCAAATTTGAGCTTGTATGAAGAAGTTAGAGCAAGTCAAAGTTTAGGTTTGACTTGGATAGATGGCAAGATTAAATGATGTGGCAAGGTCATTTAGCGAATGAGGAGGCGCCAAGTGGCACGCTGCCATTGGCCCCGCATGTCGCAAATCGCAATCGTAAGTGGGTCAGCGTTAAAAATTAGCCCCAAAACAACTAGGGTTGCGATGTGATAAATCACAATCGCACTTTGCAAAAGATAGGCAGAAAGGTGTTAAAGGATCGACCCAGAGTTGCAATGCGATGGATTGCAGATCGCAATTGTACTTCATAGAAAGTAGAGTCCCACATTATATTACCCGCTGATTGCGAAATGCGATAGGTTCTTGGATGCGATGCAACTATAGGTTCAAGTTAATTATTCTGTCGGGTCCGTCAGATCGTAATCGCACATCGTCCCATTGCGATCACAGACCATAAGACCGTTGGTTTCCTCGTCGATTGCGATTTGCAATAAGACAGTCAGCCGAGAGATTATGGCCTACTACGTGGTGGAATTTTTGCCCAGTTAGCGCATTTTTGGGGCTAATTTGTAGGATCATGCTGTAAATGGGGCAATTTGTGGAGCGAATATTGGGAGAACTAGGAGAAGTCATAACTTCTTCAGTTATTGACCAAATTGGATGAAAAAAGAGGCTAGATAGCCATTTTTGAGTATTCTGAACTGATTGGAGCAGGTTTCAGAAGCATTTGAGCATTGCAAACACATTTTTTTATATTTTTTGAGCATAATAGAGAGGCCCAAGCCATTGGAAGCTGGACCAAGGAGACGTAGCCTAGGAGGGGTGAACTCCGTTATCATGTGATTGTTGTAATGTGTTTTTGATGATGTTATATACATGTTTATGCTGTTGTTCAGTTTCTATTTTATGTTAAATTGCTTGTAAAATTAACATAAAAACTCTTCATTTCCCTTGCAAAAATTGATGAATCCTTAAGCACAATGAAAACATTTTGTTTATAATCTGAGGAAGATCTTAGCACTGCAAACTAATATTCTAGATGAGATCATTGCCATATCTCAAGGCCTAGAAAGTAGTGCATGAGTCTAAGGTCCTTCATCTTGAATTCAGAGGCTATCTCTCTCTTACATTTGCTCATCAGGGGCTCACTACCTATCAAAAATGTTGAAATATGGCAACAAGAATATTCCAATTTAATTTGTCCTTGAATTAAATTGTTAATTAAAATCAAATTTAGTTTTAACAGCTACTTGGAAATAATTAATTAATTTATTTTAAATTAATTAGTTAGAGAAATTCAAGTTAGAAGTCTTTATGAAGTCATGCAAGAGTTATCCCTTAAATTAAGGAGATAAGATTGAGTTATATTTGAGTTGTAATTAGTTAACTCAGTTTACATGAAGATTCGCCCATTTATTATACTTATAAATTTAGGGGAGGAACTAATAGTGAGTTAACAGTCAGTTGATGCATTAATGCACTCAACTAGTGCTACTCTAGTTAACTGAAGATTCCCTCATCAGAAACTCATGCATGTCTATTCTGAGAAAGACCTGGTTGAGATTAATGTTCAAGGACAATGTAATATCAGTTGCATGTGTTTTCTCATGGAGAAAACTCATGCGTGCAGTCAAGGATTTATCCTTGAGGATTGCGCAGTTTTGGAAGGCTTGGTTTTCCACTTGGTAAGAGGCTAATCATCCACAAGGAACAACGCAAGGAAATAGGAGCTTGGCGGGCAGAGAGGAAGACTGGAGAGAAGCCAAGATTGCTTGTGAGCATATGTAAGGATTGTACTAAGAGCTAGATAGTTGTGAGAGCTAAGGTTTTGTATAATTCTTATGTATTTCCACCATGTATGATAATAAAATAGTGTGGGGTTTTTTAGCTGAGGCTTTCCCCAAAGTATTTTCATGTGTATTGTGCCATTGATTATTCTTCTTCTGGTTATATTGTTCAACTCGATCTTTAAGCTTCCGCAAATTGATAGTAGAAGTAGGTTATAGTCTTCTACTTTGATTTATATTGCATTATCGATTTAACCTATGGTAGATTATCTACATGGTATCGAAGCTGTGAACAACATACTGAGAAGAGAATTCGAAGTTTGAAGTTCGGGGTTGCAGGTGAAAATCATATTCATATCATACTTCAAGGTTGGCCAATGGCGTTCTATGGCTTGAGACTCGAGTATGCCTTGGAAGGTAGCTCGAATTACATAGCATGGAAAGATAGAATGGAGGTTGTATTAGAAGAAAATGGCTTGAAGGAATTCATTGATCAAGAAATCCCAAATCCAGCTTCAACTAATGCACAAGAGTTGGTTGAGTGGAAGAAGTGTGTGGCAAAGGCAAGACGGATCATCCTTGAGGGAGTTCAAGACCATATTGTCTTGAGTCTCCATGGGAAGGATACTCCATTTTCAATGTGGAAGAGATTGAAGGACCTCTACCAGAACAGTAGCGACCAGAGGAAATTGGCACTCAAGGATAAGCTTCGAAGAATCAAGATGGAGAAGGGTGATACTATTTTCACATATCTGAACAAGCTCACCACCTGCAGAGATGAGCTTGGCAGTGTGGGAATAACTATTGCTGATGATGATATGGTGAGCCTCGCTCTCCTTGGCCTTCCAAAGAGTTGGAATAGCTACCAGGACTCTATGAATGGAAGGGAGAAACTATCGGATTGGGAACAACTGTGGTCGGATCTTATGCAGGAGGAGATCAGGAGGAGCACACGAGATAGCTCTTCATCCAAGAATGATGATGAAGAAGATCTGGCCTTAGCAAGTAAGGCAAGGAAAGGGAAGGGGAAGGCTTCCCATTTCAAATCGAATTCTTCTCAAGGAGGGAAGAAGGGTGACATGTCTAAAGTAAGAAGCTTTAATTGTCACAAGATGGGACATTATGCAACTAATTGCCCATTGAAGAAGTCCAAGAAGGGATCCTCGGAAGGATCGGAAGGTGAGGCATTAGCCTCTCAGTTCGAAATGGAATTTACACTCATCACATGCATGGTGTCATCGATGATGGGTTGTGTCTAGTATCTTGACAGTGGAGCCTCATTCCACATGACTGGTGATAAAAATTTATTCAGTGCCTTGGAGGAGAAAGACCTCAAGATGCACATAAAGATGGGTGATGACGGAAGGTATAGTGTTTTTGAAGTGGGCACGGTTTCTTTTTAGAGGGAGCATGGAGCTCCTCTCACCTTAACAGATGTGATGTATGTGCCTGGACTAGAGAAGAACTTGGTATCGGTCGCGATGTTGGAGGACAAAGGCTACAATGTTGTCTTCAGTAAAGGAAAGGTGTTCCTAAGACACATAGCCACGGGTCAGACCAAGAGGATAGGAATTCAGGTGAAGAATCTCTATAAAATAGAGGTAGATGATTGTGCAACATTGAGTACGAAAGCAGAATTGGTGCAAAGCCAAGACATTGGCGAGTTGTGGCACAGACGGTTGGGCCATTTGCATCATGGGGCTTTGAAGATAATGCAACAAATATCTACAAGACTTCCCAAAGGTAAACTTGAGCAAGTTGATACATGCAAAGGTTGTACCTTGGGAAAGTACACCAAGTCTTCCTTTCATGATCGAGATAGTCAAGTAGAGGCTTTCTTAGAGCGAGTTCATACTGATTTGTGTGGACCATTCTCGATGACATCCACAGTGAAGCAAAGGTATTATGTGATTTTCATTGACGACTATTCTCGTAAATGTTGGATTTATTTAATGCAGAAGAAGGACCAAAATTTCACAAAGTTTTGTGAGTTCAAAGCTTTGGTCGAGAAAGAGTCAGGGAAGAAGATCAAGGCCTTGAGAAGCGACAACGGTGGAGAATATGTCTCTCAAGAGTTTAAGGACTTCTGTGTAGCAGAAGGAATTAAACGAGATTTGACGACACCTCATAACCCACAACAAAATGGGGTGGTCGAGAGGAAGAACATAACTATTATAGGGGCAGCACAGGAAATGCTGCATGACCAAGGCCTACCACTTCACTTGTGGGCTGAGGCATGCAACACAACGGTCTATTTGAAAAATAGAAGCCCGCTTCGCATACTTGGGATGAAGACACTAGAGGAAGCTTTCTCCGATAAGAGACCAGATGTGGGTCATTTCAGGATCTTTGGCTCATCAGTATATTGCCATGTGACAAAGGATGTACGGAAGAAGCTTGAGCCGACAGTAGAGTTGGGGATATTTGTGGGGTACACTGATACACCTCACAACTATTAGGTGTACTTGCCTACTAGTTGGAGGACAATGGTTCATAGAGATCTCAAGTTTGATGAGCAGAAGGCCATGCGAGTTTCCATTGAGAGGGAGCTCCAACTACATGCTGTGGAGGAACTGTTGGTTCCTAAGGAGGAGGAGCCTCAGACTGATGCGGAGCAGCCGCATGCAGAGGTTCCAGGAGTGGAGACATCTACTCAAGCAAAGTCTTCCAGAGATGGATAGAAGCGCACAAGAGAAGTTGATAGATTGTTGGAGGATGCGAGAGAGAATGTGGGAGCACCATCTTCTCAACGCAAATAGAGGAGGTCACCTAAGAGGTACACTGGATACATGGCCCTTACTGGGGAATGTGTTGAGACCGAGGCATCTTCCTTTGAGGAAGCAATGTAGCAGCCGATTTGGGTTGATGCTATGGTGGAGGAGTATGACTCCATAGTTCGTAATAGTGTTTAGGACTTGGTTCCGAGACCGGAGAACAAGTCAGCTGTGAGTTCCTGTTGACTTTAGAAGGTAAAGCAAGCTGTTGATGGTAGTGTGGAGAAGCATAGGGCAAGATTTGTTGCCCGTGGCTTTTCACAGGTCGAGAGGATCATGTTGTTGCAATATATTTCGACAAAGGAACAAGATGCTGACATTTTGACAAAGGCATTGTCAAAGTGTAAATTCGAGTTCCATAGAGACAGGATCGGGGTGGCAGATAATACCTTTCTTATTGAGAGGGAGTGTTGAAATATGGCAACAAGAATTGTCATGCGGAAAGAGTTATTTTTGCGGACAAAGCTAACCTCCCTAGGAGTCTAAGACTCTCTAGTGACAAACAAACCAAACAAGAGCAATCCTTCTCTAAATACACATTATTCTATGCGAGATCAAGTGTTTTTCGATCTTACCTTAGGTCCAACGCTTGTTGTAGCAGTCCAGCCTTGCTGATCCAGATGAAATCCTCCTTCACTTTAAGACCTGCATACACTAACAAAGCAAACGATTACATAACACCTGAATATTCATCATAAAACAAAGCATATTCATCGCATAGACCAAGGAGTACATGAAATAATTCATTAACAACAAATCATTGAGAAGAATGGACTTATTTGTATTAAGGAAACAAAAAAGGAACCATTACAACCTGAGCCTTGGTGTTGTGCAAGCTCCTCCAGGGTCCAGCAAGAGATTTCCTCTACTTTGACAAGCTCACCCACTCCCAATATGGCAACAAGGAAGGATAGTGATCTCTCCTCACAATTCAACAATGGAAGTCCTAATTCCAGCAGCATTTACCCTTTAGAATGTTTAGGTTTTAACCTCCTCCTCCTTTGGCCCAAGGCCTGTATTTATAGTATTCTAGAGGAAGTTATTTAGTTCCAACATCAATGGGATACTCCCTCTTTTGGATGGGGTAGCTCCTCTCTTGATGGGATAAGTTCCTCTATCATAGGGGTGAATGAACCATCTGGAGGCACTCAATACACGTCAAACACTCTTCTAGAAGGCTCTAGAAGTGACCACAAGTGACTTTTTAGAGATGAAACTCGCGCCTTTTGACCTTTACAGGGGTACGCACCCAACCTTTAGCTTACAGAGCGTACAAGTACGCAGGTATAGTGTGTTTTGAGTGCGTACACGCGGACAAGGTAGAGAGAACCTACGTACCCAGAGATAAACATGTTTTAAAGTGACTTTCTCTCTTTTTGAAGTTTGACATGAAGAGCAAAGGTTTGAGGCTTG